>CAUYON010108131.1:0-16436 GCA_963573935.1 Arctocebus calabarensis
CAACGGGTTAACGCGCCAGCCATGTACACCTGAGCTGGTGGGTTCGAATCCAGCCCAGGCCCACCAAACAACAATGATGGCTGCAACCAAAAAATGGCCGGGCGTTGTGGTGGGCGCCTGTAGTCCCAGCTACTTGGGAGGTGGAGGCAAGAGACTTGCTTGAAGTCCAGGAGTTGGAGGTTTCTGTGAGCTGTGATGCCACAGCACTCTATCCAGGGGGACAGCTTGAGGCTCTGTCTCCAAAAAAAAAAACAACTTAGGTCAACTTAAGGAGGTGGTCAGTGCACGGAAGTGGTCACCTATGGAGGTTCTATTATACTTAACTGGGTTGCCTACTAATTATAATGCATCTATAAGAGTAAAAAGATATGGCTCAGCACCTGTGGCTTAAGCAGCTAAGGCACCAACCACATACACCTGAGCTGGTGGGTTCCCATCCAGCCTGGGCCCACCAAACAATGATGGCTGCAACCAAAAAATAGCCATATGGGGCGGTGCCTGTGGCTCATCGAGTAGGGTGCCGGCCCCATATACCGACGGTGGCGGGTTCAAACTCAGTCTCGGCCAAACTGCAAAACAGAAAAATAGCCGACGTTCTGGTGGGTGCCTGTAGTCCCAGCTACTTGGGAGGCAGAGGCAGGAGACTCGCTTGAGCCCAGGAATTGGAGGTTGCCGTGAGCAGTGATGCCACAGCACTCTATCCAGGGTGACAGCTTGAGGCTCCGTCTCAAAAAAAAAAAAAAATTGGGCTGGGTACCTGTAGCACAGTGGTTAAGGCGCCAGCCACATAAACCCAAGGTGGTGGGTTTGAAACCGGCCCGGGTCAGCTAATCAAATGCGACAAAAAAATAGCTGGGCGTTGTGGTGGGCACCTGTGGTCCCAGCTACTTGGGAGGCTGAGGCAAGAGAATTGCTTAAACCCAAGAGTTGGAGGTTGCTGTGAGCTGTGATGCCACAGCGCTCTACTGAAGGTGACATAGTGAGACTTTGTCTCAAAAAATAAAATAAAATAAAAAATGGTTCTAGAAGAGTGAGATCTATGGACAGATGATGGATCTGTGAATGAGGGGGTGTCTGTGGTATAATAAACTCTGAAGAATGCTGTGGAAGGCAATTGTTCTCTTCTCCTATGAGCCATTTCCAGACTGAGAGGACAGTGGGCAGGATGGTCACTGCCATCCATAGCATTTCTTTTTTTTTGTTTTTTTGCAGTTCGGCCGAGGCCGGGCTTGAACCCGCCACCTTCGGTATATGGGGCCGGCCCCCTACTCGCTGAGCCACAGGAGCCGCCCCATCCATAGCATTTCTTTGGTCCTTGTGGCCCTGCACAGCCCTGTACACCCATGAGGGTTAGGGCCTGAACACAGGCTTTTCCCCCTGTCACAACTTAATAACCTGTGCCTTAGAAGGCCGTGGGCTTTTGGCGTGTTAGAGCAATTGACAAGGGGAAGATTGGAAAACACCATTTTCTATACTCTGTCACTAGTTTCTGATTCTTATTCTATATTCAGTGTAGCATAATATATCCCCAGACACATGAACTCAAGTCCTAACTCCGCTCCACACGGTGTGATCTTGGGAAAGTTACTTGACTTCTCTATGCCTTGATTTCTACAAAATGAAGATAATGGCAATATCAACCTCATAGGCTTGCTGTGAGGCTGAAATTCAACAATGTATGTAAAGCTCTTGGTGCTATCCCTGACTCTGAATAAATACTGGATAAATGTAGCTATTATTGTAATTATTATCTCACTGCTACTTAGCGGCTGACGTGGAATAAGCATTCAGGCCTCCTGATCCTGGATCCAGTGTTCTTTCCAACACGTCACTCTGAATGTGCACACAGCCTTCACTCTGAAGCCAGCCTTGGCACTCAACAAAGTGAACATATGTTTGCTGCCCGTGGGACCCTGTAGTCAAACCATATGGAACAGAGTGCTGTCCCTGAGAACAAAGAGCAGACCTGACCCCTGGGAAACAGAGAACTGGAGAACATGAGAGTTTGGCAGCGTAGCTTTCAGGTCTTTTGGAAATCCACTTGGCTGCTCCTGTTAGCATTTCATTATGGAAATATTGGGAACCAAAAATAGACGTTCTTGAGGGGAGCTTAATCCTCTGGGCTTTACAAAACAGCTGCTGGAGAGTTCCACAGATGTACCGCCAGGGGGCACTGTTGTCCCATGCAGGTAGTTGCTGGTGGGTTGGAACAGGTCAGACGTTTCCCTGAAAAACAAAAGCCTTCTGCAAGCTCTTGTTCTAGCTTGTCCTGCTCAGGACTCTGTGGCTGAGATCCCTGCAGGCCTCCAGCTCCTGGAAACCACTTTACAACTCAACATACAGGGCTTGGCACCCGCAGCTCAGTGGTTAGGGCACTGGCCACAAACACCAGGACTGGCAAGTTCAAACCCAGTCCTGGTCTAGTAAACAATCAATGACAACTGCAATAAAAAATAGCCAGACGTTGTGGCAGGCGCCTGTAGTTGTAGCGACTTGGGAGGCTGAGGTAAGAGAACTGCTTGAGCCCAAAAGTTTAAGGTTGCTGTGAGCTGTGGTGCCACGGCACTTGGTAGAGTGCCACATAGTGAGATTCTATCACAAAAACAAAAAAAACAAAAAACAAAAAACTCAGCACATAGCTCACTCTTTCTTGGGGAGCTCCTTAAGGGCAGAGCAGATATATTTTTCTTGCTTCTTCCTCCCAACCCACCCCACCCCACCTCAACCTAGGACCAGAAGTCTGGGCACATAACAGAAATAAAATATGTATCTGGTTTGTCAATGAATGGATATGTAATCAAGTATAATTAATAAATTGTGGGAAGTCTCAGAGAACAAAATTTCAATAAATTGAGTTTTAAAGATCAAATTGGCTTTTATTAGCAATTTATGCATTAGGCAACACCAGACTACAACACTGAAAGGAGCTCCCATGAGCTGAGCTGAATAGGCAGGAGCAACTGAAGAAGGCAGAGACATAAGAACCAAAACGCAGGCTCGGCGCCTGTGGCTCAACAGGCTAAGGCGCCAGCCACGTACACCTGAGCTGGTGGGTTCGAATCCAGCCCGGGCTGCCAAACAACAATGTCGGCTGCAACCAAAACAAACAAACAAAAAATGGCCAGGCGTTGTGGTGGGTGCCTGTAGTCCCAACTACTTGGGAGGCAGAGGCAAGAAACTCGCTGAGCCCAGGAATTGGAGGTTGCTGTGAGCTGTGATGCCACTGCACTCTATCCAGGGTGACGGCTTGAGGCTGTCTCCAAAAAAAAAAAAGAACCAAAATGCAGATTAGTCATTTCCAATTTACTTCCTTATAGGGAATTTTGTTAGCCTGATGGATATGGCCATCATCTCTTTCCTGATTTCTCAGAAGGTCAGATCTTACAAGTAAACAGCTTGGGTTTCAGTTTCGGCAATGTAGAACCTTAGCACGAATGACTCCATTTTAGTTTGGTCTCTTGGGGCCTAGTAAAGGAACTAGGGCAAATCGATGGCCTCTCCTACATTTTATTTAATAGAAGGAAATTGCTTGAGTTTGGGAAGAATAGTAGAAAAAAATGGAGCAGGATGAATCAGAATGAAAGTTGTAATTGACATTTAAGGAGAGGGTCATGGCAAATGGGAAATGGGAGAATGTGAGGGGTTTGGCCAGGAAGGTAACAGATGTATTTCAGGGATCCTGGATGTTAAGAGACTCCTCAATGGCTGGGTACAGTGGCTCATGCCTGTCATCCCAGTACTCTGGGAAGCTGAGGTGGGTGGATCACCTGAGCTCAGGAGTTCAAGACCAACCTGAGCAAGAATGAAACAGACCTTGTCACTAAAAATAGCCGGGCATTGTAGCAGGCACCTGTAGTCCCAGCTACTTGGGAGGCTGAGGCAAGAGGATTGTTTCAACCCAAGAGTTTGAGTTTGCTGTGAGCTATGATCACACAGCACTCTACTGAGGGCAAGAAAGTGAGACTGTCTCAGAAAAAAGAGAGAGAGAGAGACACTTCAGGAAAAAGAGAGAGAGAGAGACTCCAGAAAAAAAAGAGAGACAGAGAGAGACTTCTCAGTGCAAAGGTGAAATCCTCTACTTCAGGGCTCTGAGTGAAATATGCACTGGGAATATGGGGGAGATGAGCCGATGGAGACCCCAGCCCTGGCTCACCTGGCCTCCAGGTGGGCATGACAACCTCAGCATGACAACCATGACTACCTTCTCATGTCTTGGCTGGCTTGCAGCTGCTCCCACAGGCTCTCAGCTCCCACTGGTGGGCTAGGTCCCCCTGCCATGGGTGAGAGGTTATTTTGAGATGTGAACAAAAGGAAATAGAGTCCAGGTTCTATATGGGCAACAGGGCTGAGTGGGCTGAGTTCGATAAGTCGATACCTGGGTGAAGGTGGGGTGGGAATACAAGGATTGGGGGGTGGGGATTGTGTACCCATTCCTTCCTGGGTGGGACTTGTGCAACTTGTTTCTGCGTTCCTGTGCTTGGTTCTATTTGGGGTGGGTCCCTGCACTTGGACTTGGCCCCGTCAAAAGGTACCCTGACCTGTAGCATAGATCCTTAATTCTAGAGAGTCTCTCTCAAAGGACAACAGGTCTTGCTCACCATAGAATTCTGTGAAGACTATGTGGGAAGTAAGAGGGGCAAAGAAGGAAGAAAAGAGAGAGAGAAATAAAGGGAAAGGAAGGGAGGGAGGGAAAGAGAGGGAAAAGAAAGGAAAAAACAGATTCTCTCCAAAGCACCTCAAGACACCTTCCTGCCCAAGTCGTTAGCATCTCTGCCACTAGCTTAGCATTCCCATCCTAAGGCCCACTGCCCTGAATGGGGCTCCCCCTGAAGGTGGGATTTTCAGGCACAACAAGTACAACCAGCCAAAATGGAAAGTGCTCAGGGTGGAAGTAAGACCGGCCTTGGCATCTCGGCTCCAGCACCCCTAAGTTGTCAGGGGGGTGGTTTCCCGGGCAAGTTACTTGTTCTTCCTAAGACCCACTTTGTCATCTGTAAAAATGTTAGTGCCTCCTCACAGAGAATCGAATAAGGCCCTGAGTGCCTGCACATGGCTGGTACCCAACCCGGTGGAGTGCTGCTCCTGTAGTCACCATTGACACAGCCGGGGACTTAGACCAGCACATGTGGGACCTCGGAGGCAGGAAGCTGGGGGGGGGGGGATGCAGGGTGGGCACAGGGGTAACCGCAGAGACGCAGCAAACCCAGTATTCCAGGGAGTGAGGGGACGACAGCGGAGCAAGAGCCTCTGTCACAATTGTGGGGACGGTAGCAGCTTGGCAGATAGAGCCACAACCACTGAAGACCTGGGGCTTCTGAGCCCTGACACCTCTGGGTCACATTGCAGGCTCCGCCCCAGCCCTGCTGGCTTCTTCCTCTCTTGGGCTCTTCTGGAGCCCAGCGTCCTATGGACAGTCTGCAGTCAGCGCCAGCTTTGTCCTTCGGCAGTGCTCTCCAGGCCTCCGTGTCCCAAAGGCCTGTGGGAGCCCCACACCCTCTAACCATCCTAGAGGATGTGTTGCTGATGAGAACTGGGCCTCGGGGAAGCTGTCAGGGACTAGGCTGTGTGCCTGGCTGGAGGGTAGCAGGACCAGAGAGGAGAAGCTGAGGACCTAGGCAGGGACCCGCACTGGCAGGCCAGGGGGTGGATAAGCTCAGCACTGGGGCTCAGCACAGGGTATACCCAGGAACATCTGATATTTGCCTCCAGCGGCAAAACTGAGTCTCCTGCTGGTGGCTTCTGAAGTCCTCTTATCATTCAGGGAAGGCATGGGACAGGACAGGACAGCCAGAAAAGGCCTCAGTGAGCCCACAGGGAGGGGCAGGGGCAGCAACCCAGGGACTGACAGGGACGAACAGTCCGGGCAGCTCCTCCAGCCCATTTTTTGGACTTGAGAGCAGAGCAGGTCGTCTCCAAGACGCCGAGAGACAAGGGCAGGCAGCGCAGTGGTGTGCGGACCAGCCGGGGGTCTGAGAGCTACCAGTGAGGGTAGTGTTTGTTTTCCTCCCCGCCTCAAGGCTTTCCTAGACTGCCCACCCTGGTCACCATTTGCAGTGGTGGTTGCCAGGGCAACCGCTTACTATTTTAATACATTCCCTGGATGACACGAGGCTGTCGAAACACTCAGGCTGAGTTGTCCAGGAGTGATCCTGGAAGCAGTGCCCGAGCAGGCTCTGCTGGGGATCTGGGCTGGAGGGTGGGGAGCTGTTCTGATGCTCCAGCAGGGACGCTCAGGAGTCAGACTTACAACCCTGAGTACAAGGTGACAGAGGGCAGCAAGGAAGGGGCTGTGCCCTAGGGGAGGGAGCACTAATCTGTTTACTCATTCAACACTTGCTCATTTACCCAACCACTAATTTTCTCAGACTGAGTTGGGTGCTAGGACACAGCTAGGAATGGGGTGTGCCTCCCAGCCTATGGGGGAGGCAGTGGGATCTCTGCCACCGCAGGGGTTTGCTGGGGACTGTGTCCATCTTGGCCCAGAGGGGGTCTGAGAAAGCTTTCCTGATTAAGTGATATCTAATCAAGATAGAGTTTTGCAGGCAGTGTGGACAAGAGTCAAAGAACATTCCAGAGAGAGGGAGGCACATGTGCAAGGGCCTAGGGGAGAGCGTGAGTATGGCACCTTCTAGAAGAGAAGTCACTTAACTTCTGGAATGAGAGTTAGGGCCTGCTCCAGGGGAAGTGGAAAGCTGGGCAGAGACCCCAACTCTCAGGAGGATGTGGAGTGGGACCAGCTGCCCTGCAGTGGGTACCCCCAGGCACAGCTGCTATTACACCTCTGGCAATAAGACTGAAGTTCCAGCAAAGCCCTTGCAGGAGAGAGGCAGGGATCCCCATTGCCTTTAGGACTCTGGCAGGATCTGTAGGGCACATGAGAAACTTGAGGCCTCTTCTTCTTTATTTATTTATTTAATTTTTTTTTTTTTTTTTGTGAGACAAGAGTCCCACTCTGCAGCCCCAGGCTAGGGTTCCACGGCATCAGCCTAGCTCACGGCAACTTTAAACTTCTGGGCTCAAGCAATCCTGGCTCAGCTTCCTGAGTAGCTGGGACCACAGGTGCCCACCACAACACCCTGCTGACTTTTTTCTATTTTTAGTAGAAACAGGATCTCATACTTGCTTAGGCTGGTCTTAAATTCCTGAGCTCAAGTGATCCTCCTGCCTCAGCCTCCTACAGTGCTAGGATTATAGATGTGAGCCCCTACCACACTGGCCCACCTGACACTCTGAGGCTGTACAAGGGAGAATTCCATGAGGGGAGCTGGATCTCACTCTCAGTTCTGGGCCAGGTAGGATGTGTGCAGGAACAGGGAAGACAGACAGCACCATGCCTGCTCATCCAGACTTCCTCTGAACAAGGCTGTTGCCAAACCCTGGATGCATGGCTAAACGCTTTCTGTCTTCCTGTGTGCATGCACCTGCTGGGAAGCCCAAGGCGCCCATCAACCCAGGAGGTAGGAGGCGGCATGGAGTAGAAGGAGAAGAAATGAAGAGACTGAGCCCCTACCTGAGGTCAGGAGTCTGCTGGCTACATCACCTACACCACTGCAGCCAATTCTACCACTGGCTCTGTAAAACTAGTCTTTTTTGCCCTAATTTTAAAGGTCGGGGAACCCAAGCTCAGAGAAACTAAGTAACTTCTCCAGGATCCTATGAGTAGTAAGTGATGAGACCAGACTTGCTCTTTGCACATCTGCTGTGTGCCAGGCATCGCCCTAAGCACTGTGGATTCAAGGACAAGATAGTCTCTTTTGTGAGACTCGAAAGAGGCAAAATGGGAGGGAACCATGGTGGAATGTATTTTTCCAAAAGGTCAATTTTTCCTGAGGTCCAAGGCCCTGTGCCTTGGACCTTAGGCAGGACTTTGTGCTTGCCTTGGTGAGTAGCAGTGATGCTGTGTGACTTCAGAGGCTGCTTTATGAAAGGAAGCACAGCTGGGCCACCACAGTGTGCAAAGGTACCCATGAAGTGGTGGGAGCCCTGGGCTGGCAGCCAGCATCACTCGCTGGAAATGTGAGTGAGCCAGCCTCTGTCATCCCTGCAGAGGGCTCCAGCCCATCTCCACTGCGACCTCTCAGAGTTACTGACACTCAGAATCTCTGAGCGCCACAAAGGACCGTTTGGCACAACTGTGTTATGGGGGCAACTGGTTACACAGTACAGTAACTGGAATTAAGACTTCGCAAACTATAAAGTATGGTACGCATGTAAGATGCTGTTAGTACACCTGAGTTTAACACAATGGGATGGTGTTTGTGTCTGAGGAAGTAAACTTGGGTTTTGGCCCACCCGAGTTCTCCCCAAAAGCAGAGAACAGGAAGGGGGTGTGCACAAGTGCACCCATTTAGGAAGTGATCCTGGGACAGGGCACAGAGGACTGAAAAGAATGTTACTGGGAAGGCGGCTCGGCTGGCTCAAAGGGTGTGTTACTGAGCTGTCCCACTGTGAGCAACTGGGGCTCACTCTCACCCAGGTCCTTTGAGGAAGCTGTGGAATGAGCCTCAGGGATATAGGGAGAATTTGTCTGTCCAGCCTTCTATTAGCTGTAATAAAAACTGTAACTGCCCTGCAGGATATTAAGTCCTTACAGCTGCAGGTTTGCAAATGCCCCAGAATGGCACGAGCAGCTTTGCTTGGCAGAGAAGCCCAGGGAAGAAAGCTGGATGAGGCACTGCGAGATTACACTGGGCTGACAGGCTGTGAAATGGAGCGTAAAAGATGACCAACACAATGTGGCACTAAATACTCCTCCAGGCCATGATTACATCTGATGTCCCAGACAGAGGCCTGCAGGGCTGACTTCTGCCTTGTCAGCCACTTTCCCCATAAAGCCTGTGCAGAGCCTGTCCTGCCTGAGCAAGACCTCAGTGTGCTCAACCACCACCCCACCCTCTGTTAGTGGGGCTGGCTAGGTCACTACAGTGGTCCTACCGAGGCCTGGAGCCGGGCGCTCACTGCCACACAGGGACTGGTGTTGGACATGGGATTTCCTGTTTTGGCCCCTTGCAGGAGCATTTCAGGAGGCTGGTGGTGCCCAGCAGGCCATGCTTTTTGGAGATTGCTGCTAGAAAAGCAGTCTCTGGGGTGGCACCTGTGGCTCAGTGGGTAGGGCACCGGCCCCATATACGGAGGATGGCGGGTTTGAACCTGGCCTTGGCCGAAATGCAACAAAAAAATAGCTGAGCGTTGTGGCAGGCACCTGTAGACCCAGCTACTCGGGAGGCTGAGCAAGAGAAATGCCTAAGCCCAGGAGTTGGAGGTTGCTGTGAGCTGTGATTTCACAGCACTCTACGGAGGGTGATAAAGTGAGACTCTGTCTCTAAAAAAAAAAAAAGGAAAAGGAAAGCAGCCTCCCGAAGGAAGTCAACACAGTTTGCTTTCTTCAGACCCTTGTTTTTTTTTCCTGGAAGCTACCAGTGTGGTGGAAGGAAACCCTGTGCAGGGTGTGGGGAGGTATGAGGTCTGAGTCTTGAGGTCTTCAGTTCAGGACGACTTGGGCTGCTGGTCAGCTCCCTTACCCTGCCCCTGCTCTTCTTCAGGATACTCAATTCCATTAATCACTCTCCAGGGCATTAATAATTAGTGTTCATTTTAATGGCTTTTTTTTTGCTGTTTTTGGCCGGGGCTGGGTTTGAACCCTCCACCTCTCGCATAAGGGGCCAGCACCCTACTCCTTTGAGCCTCAGGTGCCGCCCCTTAATGGCTTTTCAATGGTTCTAAATAGGGAGCCTGCACCAGGGCCTTGTTTCCTGCTCTTCCCTGTTAGGGCAAGGGAACTGGCTCCAGAAGGTCAGGGAGGGGAAGGTGCAGAGCAGCATTCTGGGTGCAGGAAAACTTAGACTTGGAGGAAAACTTCACAAATTATACCAATATCAACACTTCTCCCGTGCACTGAGAACCTACTGTAGACCAGGCATTGAGCTTCCTGTCGGGGATGTTGAAGTTGAACTTGTACGCAACTGGTTACAAAGCCAGCCCCTGTACTCTGTCTTCCTTCCTTCAGCCTTCTCCCCTCCTGGGTAGATAATTATAGCTCCTTTTTTCCTTCTTCATCCCAGGGTGGTGCGTCACCTCCCCACTCTGCCTGGAGCCCCTCAACTGAAGGATACATGACTCTCCTGCTGGTGCAGTTCAGTCCTCAGGTTTGCCCATGACCGAGGGCTTTCCTGGAATGTAGGACTTTTGGTGCTAAAACCAGGAGAGTTTCTGGCCACACCGGAAAGTTTGGTCACCCTAGGTGAGGGTCAGCGTGGGGCCCCTCAGGCCTGTTTAGAGGAGACAACCGGCTCCTAAACAGGCAATTACAGCAAAGCAGGTGAGTCTAGGTTGCAGAGGATCCCAGAGGAGAAGGCTTCTTGGCACCAGGGCTGAGCCTTAAAAGGAGGATATAAACATTTAGAGCAAAGAAAACATTGTAAACAAATATGGGGGTAGCGGGGCATAGTACTTCAGGTTCTGGGGCCCCCTAGGGGAAAGTACCTAGAGGTCTTTCCAATGACGTTAATGTCCAGGCCCCCCTGTACTCCCTCCCCTGGGGTTATGTCCATCCTTTGTGGAACCTGCACGGGTTGCACATGTTGTGTACACTGTCCCGGCAAAGTCTGGCCCAGAATTACTAAATGAGAAATAGCTAGAAGGCAGCCTTTGACGTGCAATCAGGGAATTGGGCAGTGTCCTGCTACAGAATACCTTGGCTGCATGAACAAATTCCAGAATTCCAGCTCAAAGAGTTCCATCTAGTAAATCCCAGATCCATTACTCTGGATGGCCATCAAGTTCCCAGCTGCTTACATGGGACCCAGGAGTTCAGTGGTAGGTTCCCTAGTCCCGGGATATGTGAAAGAATAAAGCAAAGGTCAAACCTGGTCTTCAGAAAAGATCTGAGATGAGCTCTGTCTGCAGTACTTACTGATAAGGCATAATATAGTCTCTCAAAGTGTGTCTGGGCACAGCTGTATCTCCTGGGCAGCAATTCCTAGGCCATCTTCTACTAGAAATACTGAATCTTAAGTGCTAAGGGTGGGACCTAGGAATCAACAACATTTTGAACAATCACCTAAAGAGATTCCTCTGCTTAACGTAAAAATTCTATCTTGGGGATAGTTGTTGATAATAAAACATAAAGCTTATGTCAAAGAAATTCATCTTCACTGTAAAATTCCCAGAATCAGTCTAACAGAGTTTCTCAGCCTCAGCATGACTGACTTGGGGACCAGATACCTGGTGGAGGGGGGGAAGGAGCGCCCATGCATTATAGGATGTTTAGCAGCATCTCCAGCCTCTATATAACAGCAACAGCCTGAAGATATTGACAACTAACAACCAAAACCAAAAAAATCTTCCAGACATTGCCCAATGACCCCTAGAGGCAAAGATCCCCACCCTCCCCAAAATCCTCCTCCTAAAATCTGATGTCAGTCCAGTGTAAGGAGTGTGTCCACCATTCTTGGAATGACCTCCAGCCTGTCTCTGCCCAGACTGGACCCCAGCCTTCCTCCCTCCTGCTTTCCCAGCTCCCTCCTGTCATTCACCCTTCCACCTAATCACCTTCCATTCCTGACACGTTGCGTGGATGCCCCTTGCCACCTGGCCCCTTCTGTGGCAGGGGAGACAGGAAGCAGGACTCTGGAAGAGCAGCAAAGTTTCCCAACTTATAAGTGGTACAGACAGGGATCCTGGGAGATGGCCTATGTGGAAGAATTTTCATTTCGAAAAATAGGAAGTTTATTTTTGTTCTTGTTACAAAGTAAACATGGTCATGGCAGAAAACTAGGCAAGAACAGAAAGTGATAAAGAAAAAATAATGGTCACTCATAATTCAACTGCCCAGACAGCCAATGTTGACATTTAGGAGGCTTTCACTTTGGCTATTATTGCCACCTTGGCTGAGTTAGGGGTGGGGATAGATACCAGGCAGACAGAACACTTGACCAAGGACAATAACAAGCATTCACTTTTCCAAGTTAAGATCTGTTTTAATCAGATCCAGGTGACTCAGAGTCTTCACTTCAGGCAGCCTATTTTGCAGGAGATTTAGTGCTTGAATCTCTTCTTGCCTCACCCTCCCAAGAAGCTGCTCCTGCAGATGGAACATCAGAACTCATCCTTGATGTCAAAATGAGGCTGGTCTTCAGGCTTGAAGTCCAAGTTGGGGCTTCCATCCTCATTGAGAATTCTCCGGGCTGTGTAGCCAACGATAGGATACTTGGCTTTGTACACTTTGGTGAACACATCATCCAGGGCCTCCAGCTCCTTGGCCGTGAGACCAGTCTTGGGAAGAAAAGTCCAAGAAACATAGGGGATAGGGGTGAATGAATTATGTTTGGCACTGGTCTTTCTCTATCCCTACCTTATCCTCCCCACTCCTCTAATATAAGAAATAAAAAAAACCTCAACAAAGCAAATAATGGATCACTGACTTATGTTGGTAAGGGGTTGAGGGGGAATGGCATAAGGAGAACAATGGCTTCATCATCTTTTTCTATTTGTCTGATGCAGGAACTAGAATCCAGGGGGTGGGGGTGGGATGTGCTAAGCTGCTGTTGGCATCTACTTTCTCCCTCCTGAATAATCTTACCACTCTCTGCACTCCTCCTGTCATACATCTAGGCACCTTTCCCATTTCTTTTTTTTTTTTTACAGTTTTTGGCCAGGGCTGGGTTTGAACCTGCCACCTCCGGCATATGGGGCCGGTACCCTACTCCTTTGAGCCACAGGCGCCACCCACTTTTCCCATTTCTTAAGTTCTTGATTTGTTTCTATACTGTTGTGGTTCAGGATTTTGGCTTATTTCAACTTGCCTCAAGGTTAATTTGATGTTGAGGACATTTGGGATGAATGCCAGCCTTATTGTTGCAATTATTTAGACCAACAATAGATTTTTTGGTTTTTGTTAAATGCTATCTTCTCTACCACAGAAATATGAACATAGAGGGAGACCTTGCTTCCCAGACCAGTTTATTCTCTAAGCTACCAAGAGTAGCCGGAGGTGTGGGTCTTAGAGACTAATAGCAAAGCCATTAGGGGGAAGGCAAATGCAGATCATAAGGGGACTCAGGCAGCCAAGGCAGGTTGGGGCCAAACTGTGATGATCACAGAGCTGGATTACAAGTTCCCAAGAGTCTGGACATGACTCTGGGCAACGGGGAGCCATGGAAGGTCTCTGAGTAGCAGTGGTACAGTAAGAGAATCTACTTCAAGACAATGGTTGGGCACCATACAAAGTGAACCGCAGGGTAAACAGGTTAGTTGGGAAACTTTACTCTTGCTCGGAGATTAAAAAAGAGAAAAAAGAAAAGAAAAAGCTATGGCCAAAGAGGCAGGGCATTTTGACAAAGCCTCAAAATCTGGCTCACGGTGTCATGGGTGAGATCTGCAGGATCCAGGGACATCTTGGCCACCCCTCTAGTGGAGTCCTTCCCAGTCAAGGCATTGTAGGGGGCTCCTCGTCCATAAAACTCTGTAGTGGGGAAGAAAAAAGAGGCTGTGAGTGTGCATGTACACGCACAACGGCCAGCAACCCGCACACAGGGGGAAGGGTGTGGGAGCTCCCAAGGCCCCACCCTTCCCAGAAAGGGCTCCAAGCCAAAGGAGAAGGAAAGCAGTGAATCAGAAAGTCTATTAAGCCATCCCCAGCCACCAGAAGAGTCTAGTAATTCAAAATATGGAATAAGTACTCATTGCAGGTTGAAAGGTGATTTTTAGAAAATACAGAATGAACATGGTCTCTTAAAAATATTAAAAATGCAAACCAGAAAAATGCCTGGTCTTCTTAAATGCTGGTGGAAGCCAAGTCTATTTCTATTCAGCAATATTTGGCATCAATTGAAAGATGAACTATTATAAAACTATCTCTATGATATCATTTGCAGTTATAATTAGGGAAATCATTAAGTGGCATTAAAATATTTTATAATATTCTATAATGTCATTTCTTTGGTAAGGAACACTTCTTGCATTGCTTCAAAATTATCAAGTCTGAAAGTGATTCCACAGGCAATGGGGAGCCATGGAAAGCTTTATTTTTTGAGACAAAGTTTTACTTTGTCACCCTTGGTAGAGTGCTCTGATGTTACAGTTCACAGCAACCTCAAACTCTTGGGCTCAAGTGATTCTCTTGCCTCAGCCTCCCAAGTAGCTGGGACTACAGGCACCTCCCACAACACCTGGCTATTTTTAGAGACAAGGTCTTGCTCTGGCTCAGGCTGGTCTCGAACCTGTGAGCTCAGGCAATCCACCTGCGTCGGTCTCCCAGTGTGCTGGGATTACAGGCATGAGTCACCATGCTGGGTGCCATGGAAAGCTTTTACACATTAGGGCAAAAAACATGTTGAAGTAAAACACTGACAAATATTAACTCAATCTGGTCATTTACAATGGAAGGAAAAGGACTTGTCCAATGTTTTTGCTCTTCATACCTTCAAGTGCCCACTCTGGCTTCTAAGCTCCCTAGGAATAAAGATTCAAAATGCCAAGCCACTTACCCTTTCCGGAAGTGACGTCAAACACCACTCCCTTCACTGCCAAGTAGATGGGCTGATCTTCCTAGAAAGCAGGGAAGCAGATATGGAGAGGGATAGGATGAGCCCAGCTCTGCCAGAATGAGTCAGTAAAATCTCCTCTTCTCAGCGCCGCCTGTGGCTCAGTGCGTAGGGCACTGGCTCCATATACCGAGGGTGGCAGGTTCAAACCCTGCCCTGGGCAAACTGCAACAAAAAATAGCCGGGCATTGTGGGAGGAGCCTGTAGTCCCAGCTACTAGGGAGGCTGAAGCAAGAGAATTGCCTAAGCCCAGGAGTTGGAGGTTGCTGTGAGCTGAGTGATGTCATGCCACTCTACTGAGGGCGACAAAGTGAGACTGTCTCCACAAATAAATAAATAAATAAAATAAAATACAATAAAATAAAATCTCCTCTTATCATAGTTGTGCACCTATCTGGTCCTCACCTATCTGAGCAATGTCTTGCCCATACACAAAAAACTGGAAACTCATAAAGTCTTATGACAAGAGCATTATGATCCCCTCCTTAACACAGAAAATCAGGAGCTGAAGCAACTTCATGCAGATAAAAATTCAAAAGAAATGATGAACTATTTAAATCAGTCCAAATTTCATCTTCGTCAATGGACATACAGGAATACAACTGGCATAAATAACCTATTTTATATTTTGCATCTTACATATTCCTTCATATAAACATTTCCACTTATTGAAATAACCAGATGGCTATTAACTAGGTCTGTGGGATCCTGTCTTACATGACTGATACATCAAACCATTTACAGTGCTACAAATATGCAAGTAAAGCATTTCTCACAATGGGCGGTACACCTTATTTTTGCAACATTAGCAGGTATAAAGTGTCACTTTAGCATTTCTCCCACCAAAACAGAATAATACAAAAGCTGGTAACATGGATTTTCTAACTTCCATCACATGGGGCTCAGGCTGGGATGACCAGCACAGTCCTGGGACACCCAAGTCAGATCTTTCTTTTGTCTGGACCCAAGTAGGGGTACAGAGACATCAGCCAGGTGGCTCACAGCCAAGTGAGGGTAGGAGTTACTGTAGGGTCTATAAGCAGTGGTTCTCAACCTTCCTAATGTGGTGAACCTTTAATACAGTCCAAAGGGCTCACGACCCACCGGTTGAAAACCGCTGGTCTATAGGAATCTTAGGCTCTCTAAATCCATGCTGCAGGAACTTCTCTTAGGGGCAGCCTTTAGGGTTCTTGCTTTCGTGGAGCTTGTGGTCAAGCTGACCACATCTAATAGACAGAGGAACTGAGGCTTAAACAAGTGAAACAACTCGCCCAGGGAAACATACCTCAAACTGGCACATAACCCCTCACATCTGTTTCTCTGTCACATGGGGCTATCACCCGGCATTAAGGCTGAAGAAAACAGAGTATGTGAGCACCTAGCAGACACAACAAGGCAGCTCAGTAAAAGGTTAGCTTTTATTATTCCTGAATTGGCTCCAAACACAGTCCCCAGAACTTCTGCTGACTTGTGGACACTGCTCCACCTCACCCAACAAGGGTTATTGTAAGCAGCACAGCTTTACAGGTCAGAAGACTGCATTGTTCCTTGGACAGTTTTCCTTTTCTTCACTGTGATTACTTGGTTCCCCAGTTCTGATTGCTTGTCAAGTGACATTATGTAATTATATCAATTTTTAAAATATGTTACAACTATAATTTAACCAGGGAGTCTTGTCACATTTCCATACTGTGGCTTTTTCTTTGATATTTATTTGCTGTGTATAAAGAGTCACATAAACATAACATTGACAGACATAAGAGAAAAACAAGCATCTTGTGACTAACACTCATCATTACTTCAAGAGTAAAACATTATTTATCTCCACATTAAATGATATATTGAAGATGTAAGAGCTAAGAGCAAACCATAAGAAACGGGTAAAAAAGAACG
>CAUYON010108137.1:0-16591 GCA_963573935.1 Arctocebus calabarensis
ATAATAACAGGGGACTTTAACACTCCTCTTACAGAGCTGGACAGATCCTCTAAACAGAAATTAAACAAAGATATAAGGGACTTAAATGAGACCCTAGAACAACTGTGCTTGATAGATGCATATAGAACTCTCCATCCCACAGATAGAGAATATACATTCTTCTCATTGGCCCATGAAACATTCTCCAAAATTGATCATATCCTAAGACACAAAACAAACTTCAACAGAATCAAAAGTATTGAAATTTTACCTTGTATTTTCTCAGACCACAAGGCACTAAAGATGGAACTCAACTTCAACAAAAACGTTCAACCCCACACAAAGGCATAGAAACTAAACAACCTTCTGTTGAATGATATTTGGGTGAAGGAAGAAATAAAACAGGAAATCATTAACTTCCTTGAGCACAACAATGAAGACACAAGCTACCAAAACCTGTGGGATATTGAAGTTTCTTAAGTCTATAATGCTTGTTTGTAATCACTGAGTATATAAGATGTGAATGAAGAGGGAGGGGAGGAACCTGGGTTCACATGATTACAGGCACTGAAGCAGCAATGCCCTTTTTTGTTTTTAAATATGCTTTTTTAAACATGCCTAGAGATGGCACCTGTGGCTCAATAAATAAGGCACCGGCCCCATATGCTGGACGTGGCGGGTTCAAACCCAGCCCCAGCCAAAAACTAAAAATCAAAAAAATAATAAACATGACTGGAAAGGCAATGATCCACCAATGGCAGTACGAGAAAAATAAATGGATCATGAAAATAAAATTAAAATGTAATGCAAAGACAGGGTTAATAGAGTTTAATGAGTAGTTTCATATATAAAAGGGGGAGTATGAAATTCCAGAAAGAAGCCTAACCATATATGAATTCTAGAATCCTCCTTTATGAAAGTTTTATTAATGTTATTTATTAATTAAAACCTAGGCTAGCACTGACCTGTTTCTTACATTGAATCTCTTAGCCAAACAAATTTTATCATTCCCGGGACTACTGATTGGTTTTAAAATATATTCTTGCACCACCACAATTTGTTCTTTTTAGCTGGATTTTAGACAGAATATAAAATACCACACTCAATAGTTTAATGAATTCTAGTATATTGCTTTTTTTTCTTTCTTGAGGCTTTCAAATATTACAATGACCTTTGGTATAATAACTTAACCTTTCCTCTCTGCAGGCTATCTCAATGAGGTCATGCTACCTTTCTTATATAAATAAAAGTCTTCTTTATCCCAATTTTGTAACAGTGAAATTATATACTAAATAACCTCAACTTTCTTTCTTATTATTAATGGACAAAAAGCAGAGCATTTAAAATATTCTTTTTTTATCATTGAGATGCTTTGATATTTAATTTGTCAAGGCTGAGAGGCATCATTTGAAAACTTGCTTCTTTTCATACCTAACTGTGAATATTATTGCTCTCTTCCAACTTACAATAGAGGAAGTTTTTTTGACATATTTGTCATTGGAATCACATTTTGTTATTAGGGCTAGGGGTAGGAAGGTCACCGCATGTCCTTTGGATTCCAGATCAGGATTAAATTCCTTCTGCCAGCTTTGATGAGTCCACAGACTATGGTGTGACTAACTTTTAGAATGAGAGAAAGAGACAAAGAGGAAACAATAGTTAAGACTTCTATAATCTTTGTAATAGTATTAACAATTTTTACTTTTTTTGAATTTTCCACAAATTCTCTGCTAACAAAGTGATGCTTTCTAATTTCATGCCTCATGGTTAAAAATTTCATTATCAGTGGTATTATTGCAAATGATTAGGTGAATTATAAAATGAATCCAGTTCTAACTAAATTTTACTTTAATAAAATATCTAAATATACTAAAAATATTTAATGTGCATTAGTAAGTCGTTGAGTAATATTACACTTTTATGTTCCCAAGGAAAAGTCTCTGGGCTGTCAAGAGATTTAGGGCAGAGGAAGCCATCTGGCAAATTTCATGGTTGAGATTCTAAACATCTCCTCGACCTCATCTTCTCCTCTTCTCCACTGTTGGGTTATCCCTAGACGTTGAGTTAGCCTTACAGAATAATATCAGGACCAGCAAACTAAGGCTCTAGATGCTTCCTGAATTTTCTTCTTTTTTTTTAAGAGTCT
The DNA here is from genome assembly GCA_963573935.1 of Arctocebus calabarensis. NCBI lineage: Eukaryota > Metazoa > Chordata > Mammalia > Primates > Lorisidae > Arctocebus > Arctocebus calabarensis. Next base: position 2,126 of record CAUYON010108137.1, read on the forward strand.
CACTCAGTCACCCTCAGTATAGTGCTGTGGTGTCACAGCTCACAGCAACCTCCAACTCCTGGGCTTAGGTGATTCTCTCGCCTCAGCCTCCCGAGTAACTGGGAATACATGTACCCGCTACAACGCCCAGCTATTTTTTGTTGCAGTTCAGCTGGGGTGGGTTCGAACCAGCCACCCTCGGTGTATGGGGCTGGCACCCTACTTACTGAGCCACAGATACAGCCCTTCCTGAATTTTATTTAATGACAACAAAAACAAAAATAAAGTTTGTTTATTTTAGACTATCCTTTGTTCAAGCAGAAAACAAGAAATATGATCCCCTTAGATTATCAACATCAATGAAACTACGCAACAGTGCAAATCAAAATTAGACCTTTAGTTTCCTGAAGATGGACTGGGAAGCAGTGGACTCCAAAACAAAATTGCCTTAATTTGAAGGCAAATTTGATACCTATTCATCATGTGGACTTATGAAAATTTCTTATCTCTCACTTTCCTTATGTACTAATTTTAAGACCTATACTTAGTAAAAAAATGAAACTTACCGAAACATTTTATTATATAAATTCATAGAATTGAAAGATAATGTATGAGTCATTTACATAATTATTATGTCTCTTACTGTGTCTTAGACATAGTAAAGTCTAAAAAAATTTCAAACTAAAACTTAAAATGAGAGCTATAATAAATGTTTTCTAAAATTAATAATAATTAGTTGTAATCACAAGAGTCTTCATTTGTAGGAATGCAATTTAAATGTTCTTTTAAAAGAATTCAAAGGAAATAGATGGCATGTAATCAATTAACCAAGCTACATGTAGCTTATTATTAAAATTCTTCTAGTTTTACTGGCTGGTCTGGCACACAAAATAATATTGGAATTCACATGCACACAATCACACACATATAAACATATATCTATGTGTGTGTATATATATATATAACTGTGTAAGTAGAATTATTAACTCTTCCAAAAATTTCTTGTCACTTCTACTGTATTGATAAGGCCACGTGAACCCTACAAAAGCTTAATTTTTTCCCAGAGTTTCACATATGTTGGCTACGTAATATATGACAAATATAAAATAAAAATTTAAATATAAAAATGAAAAACATTTTCTTCTGGTCTCTAGATTGCCATTATATTTATAGTTGTGTCTTAAAGACTAGTATTTTTAATTATTGATATTCTAATTCATTGTTTTAAAAAAGTGTGTGCTTAAACTTGATCTAAAAAAAACTTTCATTAAACCTATATGGCAATAATTTTTTATATTGTCTTCTAGAAGATGTATAATTTGAGTTTTCTATTTAGGTCAACTATCTATTTCAAACTAATTTTTGTTCATGGTGTGATATTCAGTTTTGCCATCATCATTTAAAGAAAATACCATTATTTTGCTCTGAATTTCCTGTGTATTCTCAAAGCTATACATACACGTGAACAAACAGGTACATGCATGCATACACATATGCACACACATTACTTTCTGATACTCTAGTTTATACCCCTGATATGTACATTTTGTTTATATGTTTACCCTTATGCTATTATCACAATGTTAAATTACACTAACTCTATATTAAATTTTGCAATATTAATAATTATGAAAATTGTCTTGGCTATTCTAGATTCTTAGTATTTCCATATAAATTGTAAAGTCAACTTCTCAATTTCTCCCAAAATAATAAATTCTCTTGAGCTTTTGATTAAGGTTGTGCCAAATGTCTAAACCAATTTAGAAATAGTAGAGAAAATGGTCCATGAATGAGAAGTAGCAGCGATTTCTACTTACCCAATATCTGGAGATTTTCCAATGTCTTATATTGATTGATTTAAAATTTAATCCCATTTGGGTTAGACATATACTTTATTTAATGATAATCATTTTAAATTTATTGAGCCTTGTTTTATGGCCTGCATTCTTGAGTGTTTTGTATGTACTTGAAAAGAATGTAGAACCTGTCTATGTTGGGTATAGTTTTATATAAATGTCAAACACGTTAAGTTTGTGGAGTGTGGCATAACATTCTTCTCTATCTAGATTGATTTTCTGTCTACCTGTGATCACAGTTTTTGAAAAAAGAGTGTTGAAATCTCAAATGTAATTATCAATTTGTCTGCTCATGTTTTATTTCTATTACTCTTTGTTTCAAGTATTTTGAAACTGATGTTAGGACCTAAATATTTAGTATTATGTCTTCTTAATGAGAAAAAAGTGCATCTTATTGTGGGTAATATTCTTTGTTCTGAAATGTACCCTGTCAAGTATTACTATTACTACTCCAGCTTTCTTGTGATTAATATTTAGATAATACACATTGTCCAACTTTTTACTTTTAACCTATGTGTCTTTTTAACTAAAGAGTACATCTCGTAGGCATTACTTGGTTATGTTGTGCTCTTTTATTCACTCTAACAATCTGTCTGTTATTGGCGGAATCATATTCACTTACTGCAACTAACAATACCTTTGAGTGTATACTTAAAATAGTGCTATTTCTTTTCTCTTTCTGCCACATTTTCTTTCACTTTTATCCTCATTTACTGCCTTCTAAACTTAGATAAATTGAATATTTTTAGTTGAATATAGTGTTATAATATTGAACCTATTAAAATATTCATCTCTAGCTTAGTAAAATAGACCATTCAATAATGATATGCCACTTTGTAAATACTGTGGAAAATTTGCAAAAGTAAACTTTCACATTCCCCTCATACATTGTATTTTTATCAACACACACATAAATACACTCGGTATTATGTATTTCACCATACATTAGTGCTAAACAGTCAATTGTTAAAATAATTTAAGTAACACGTGTTTTCTATTTTATCATTCATCCTGCTCTTCATTTCTTTATATAGATTCTTTTTTAAAAAATTTCAGATTAATATGAGAGTATACGCAATTTGGTTACATTGTTTTCATTTGTATGCAAAATCTGAGTTGTTGGAGCCTTCACGCAGGTGTGCCACGTACCCATACATTGCGCCAATTTGGTGGGAGCTTCCCTAACCCTCTCTCTTCCCTTCTTTCCCTTTCTTGAGTTTAATTATGTTTTCCTCTATGTGGGCCTGTAGTTGTTCATCTGTTAATTTCAAATTAATATTGGGTACATGGGATGCTTGCTTTTAACTTTCTTGAGATCCTTTACTAATGAAAATGTTCTTCCTTCCATTCCATCCCAGTAACTACAAAGATAACGTCTCCATCTTTTGTATGGTCCAATAGTATTTCGCTTAAATTCATGTTTTCATGTGATTTTGTTTTTGTTTCAACATAAAAAAATGGTTCTAATATAACTTCTAATTACAGTGGGGTAGTGACAAATGCTCCTAAGTTTTGTTTTTCTAACAAGAAAAATGTTTTTTGCTCTGTTGAATGATTTTTTTTTAGCCAGATATAGAATTTTAGGCCGACAATTTGACAATTTTCTGTCCTTAGTTTTCAATGTCATTCTATTGCTGTTGTGTTTGACTTGTTACAAATGAGAAGTCTGTAATTACTATTAATTTTACACCTTATATTTCTTCTTTTTAAATAACCTTACTAATTTCAATATTTTCTCTGGATTACTGGCTTTGGATAATTTCATTCTTATATACTTGTTAGGCTCTGTGTGTGTTTATTTTGCTCACAGTTTTCTTTTATTTTAGTTTCTTGAATCTGTGGATTTCTAATTATTGTAATTCTCTATGAACTTTGACAAATGTTTGATAATTATTTCTTGAAATATTTCTACATTCCTCCCATATTGCTGCTCCATTACATATATATTAAATAACTTGATTTGTTCTACAGTTAATTAGAACTATTCATTTTTTTGAATTATTTTAGATAAAAGTAAAGATAGCCATTCTCTATTGAAATTATATTCATAATCTATTATCCATATTTTTTTCACTGTTTTTTCTTTTAAATTTTTTGGAATTTTTCTTCTTTAATTCTTCAGAAATTGACAGTACTTAGTTTAAAAAGCCCTAATAATATATATATATATATATATATATATTTTCCCTAGAGTTTAGAAAATCTGCTATGACAAAATTTAGTAACTAAGATCTTGTATACACTAATGAGTAGTTTAAAAAATATGTCATTAATTTTAACTAATTTAAAAATCTTTTATCTGATATATCTCTTTAAATAATTTATATTTTGTACATGTAATATTTACATATAATTTTTCTTCTTAATATTAATGTGTGCTTGAAAAAATTATAATAGTTGAGAAGGGCTTTGAATGCAAGCCTGAAGAATTTTAACTTTAACCTGTGCAAGATGAAACTATTTCCTGAAGAGAAAACAATAGATAGAAAATAATTGTTATTGGAAAAGTATCAAGTGTAGCAAAATATACCTAATATGGTAAAGTAAGATTGCTTGGACAGTGAAAATAACTGATAGAAGCCACTGTAATACCCAGAAATGAAGGGCTGATAGAATACTGCTATCATCAGCCCTTTAAATTACCTATATGTGGCAAAGAGCTCTATTTTTGAGATTAATGTGTCTTCCATGGCAAATGGCTGAAATTCCACAGTGAAGAATAGTGGGTATATTTATTTCAGTGTCTTTAAAATGTCAAAAGCGTATAAGATCTTGTAGTTCTCTGTTTAAGGAGGCAGCTAAATACTTTTGTGATAAGAATAATTATTTGATCACAATGATAATACTAACGAATTACTCTTCAAAACATTTCAGTTTTTTCACAGATACTATCTCAATCACTTTGTCAAGCAATCTTATCAAAATTGTTTCCTTTTTTAAATTCTACTTTTAAAATAAGACATGAAGTTCAGGTCATTTCAGTTCCAAATGCTTAGAAGGATTTGGCCAATGACAGGTAAAGAAGCTCAGCTTATTGAATTACTAAATGCAATGTGATAACACCAGACTTCATTTGCTGGCATATAGGTATACAAATGGGGTCATTGCAGAATGATCAATAGGAGAATAAGGCCCATTTCTGCCCCTATCTCTACAAATACAGGAGGATAATTTCCCATGAATCTCTCAAAAATAAAGGGATCATTTATTTTGCCTTTTCAGTGCTAGTCATTGGATTCATTCATGTATTTCAGTGCATATCATTTTTTACCTCAAATTTACTTATTTAATGCTTTTTTTCTATTATTTTTATATCCTCTATTCAAAACAAAAATCAAAGCAAATTACATTCTTAATTGTTACCAGCTTCTGTTATTTCATTTCCCATTTTCTTGTTTGTCATATACATTCTCAATTTTCCTGATATAAATAATTATGCTGAAATACATCTCACACAGAAGATTGAGTAAAATTTTCAAGTTAATTATTTGTAAAACTTACACACTAGTGAAAGTGCCATCTTTGTAGAGGAGCGCTATTATAATTGTTCACACTGATAATTATCTGAAGATGAGTTTAGGGAGATAAACAGAGGCTTGAAAATGTAAATTCTTATCTGACTTGCGGAAAAAGACTAAAGGTTGAACTTCATCTTATAAACACTGGAGATCATTGACAGTTTTAACAAAAACAGCAGACTATGACATGATGAGATTAATTCAGTTAGATTAATTCAACTGGCTCTGATATCTTTGATATTATTTGGAAAACACTGGACACAGAGAGGGCAACAACAGAAAACAGAAAAAAAATCATACACCTTAATTGGCTTCAGAGATAACAGTAATTTAATATTAACAACAGTTTGAGAGAAGAGGTTGAAACTGTAAGGGTGACAAAATTTTCCTTTTACCCTCCTAGAATCTTTGGAAGGGTTAAGAAGTTAGTTGACCCTAAATAGATTAACACGAAAAAGCATAAAAATTTTATTTTGACTTGGACATTGAAGCCTTCACAGGAAAAAGAAGACCTGATAAACAGTTATGGATAAGTATTTATGGAATAGGATAGTAATTGTGGAAAGGTAACTAAAATATACGAGGAGGCTAAAGGAAGATAGAGAATTTTTTTTTTTTTTTTTTGGAGTCTTTGGTCAGGGCTGGGTTTGAACCCGCCACCTCCGGCATATGGGGCTGGTGCCCTACTCCTTTGAGCCACAGGCACCACCCAGGATAGGGAATATTTTAACAAGGTTTCTTTGAATGGAATTCTCTCAACCTTTTACTTTTCATCTCTAGTAATAAAAATCTTTTTCCTCCTGGTAAAGAGAGGGGATCTTTCAAATGTAGTTTTATATTTTGATTTCAGGAAAATGGGAAAGTTAGAGTGCAATTCTTGGTTGATATTTTTCAAGTGCTTTAGTTCAAAATAATTCTCGAGCCAAGGTGGCGTACTCAAAATCCCTCATCCTACATATTCTCTCTCTCTATAGATGTCTAGACATCATACTATAGGGTACATATTCTACTATATCCCCAGAGCTTCCTGGGGCATTATAGAAAACGGATGGATGATGGGGAATGAAGGTTGCAGGAGAGTATAGAGTCCAGTTTGGAGTTTGGTGGTTGTGGTTATTGGATATGTTCGGTTTGGGATGCCTGATGCAGATACCCAATAAAGGACTAGATAAATGGTTCAAAATCAAGTCAGAAATCTGAACTATGGTTTTATAAATACCAATCATAACATATGGTTTCTAGCACTTATTGAAATCAAGGAGTTGCTATTTGTTGACAGAACAAATTTAAGCAATTAAATTTGCAAATATAAGTAGAGTATATAATAAACACAACTATAAATAATCATCTATCTCAGCAACTCAGTTAATTAAATTATTCAGTCTTATAACTGTAAATATTATAAATTAAAATTACATAAAGAACAGAAGTACCTATAAAAATGTTTAGAAAATATATCCATTTAATAGATAATTTTGTTTTACAAGGTAGGTTTTCATGGTTCTTTTGGACTCACGAGTGTATATCATGATGTGTTTATTTATATATCCATGAATTTGCTTCATTAATTTATTGCTGTAATTATAGCTCTCTTTTTAAAGACACATGGTTTTTAATGTCTTTTCAGGTTTGAGAGGCGTAGGTAAAAATTTAACCAGTTGTACTTAGTTAGACTCAAAATCCCTCATCGTTCAATAATAATTACTTCTTAATCCATGTAATGCTTCTCACCCTCTCTGAGACTATAATAAGTTTCCTTCAATGATGCTGGCTCTTTCTATTCAATAGGGAATACTCAGGCTTTCCCAGCAATTCTTGGTACTCTTCCAAGTGTGTGAGAGCATCTTGCTCTCGATCTGTGATTTATTTTCCCCTCCATGGAGTCCAGCTACTGCTTGACATAGGCTTCCAGTCTAAGACTACCCTTCTCTTTAACCTCTGCTTCTGAGTGGGGCCAATAGCGTATGGTAGCTGTTATGATTGGCATTTCCTTCAACTCTGTCATCCACTCACTTTATCTTCCACCCACCCCCCACCCTCGGCACTGGCTGGATCTTAATCACTTGGGGTGAGCTTAGAAAATCAGAGACAGCGTATGGCCAGGGCTCCACTAGGTTGAGCCAGTCATTAGTCAGTCACTAGGCTGCGCAGAGGGAAGATTCCATTGACTTTTCCTGAGTGATAAATACATTTCCATTTTTAAGCTACTGATATTTCATTGCTGATTTGTTGCAGCAGCTATCTGGCCACCTTACCTTGAATAATACATCAGAGAATTCTGAACCACAAGCTATAGACACTGTAGGGCATTAAGTTTGGTCTCATGTTAAAAACCTCATTCTCAGAGCCAGTCGTTGAGAAAACTCCAATCTAACCTTGTTTATAAAACAGGTTTCTTTAGCATTAGATTTCAAAATTTCCTTTTAAGAAAGAGCGGAAGAAGGAAAGTGCTTCATTGGAAGCAGACTATGCAGTTAGTCCTTAAAAGTTCATCTCACTTATTTCTTACAGAAATTCTGAGATATTCCCAGGTGAATAAAATAAAAGAAAAGCCATTTTAAAGATAAAGAGTCTGCATAGCAGAGACTAAATGATTGGGTGAAGGTCACAGAGCTATTGTCTGAGTCAGACTTTGTAGCTAGAATTAATAGAACACATGTATCTTCTTTGAGCTGTACCACACTATTTTTCAAGAAATGTCACACTTCTGCTTCTCTGGACAACTCTACTACTTCATAAAGAGACAAATAAAAATAATTTCAGAAATTGTTTCTTTGACAAATAGAAGCGCAGAGCAAACATTTCAATATAGACATCATGATTATTCAGGGAGACCATAACAACAACCATCTATAGCGGTGTCATTTGTTTGGAAGATGTTTGTTTCAGTAAGATGCAGCCATGCCTGCAATTTTGTTATTACGTATATTCATTGGCTATACCTTTCACAATATTAGGAAAGAGAAATCCCATTTGTATTACTGTACACGCTCATATCAATAAAAAGGCTACCCGAAGGTAATATGAAAGCTAGTGAAGATTGAAAGCCTTCTCAGAAATACAGATGGAATCATAGGAGGTCACCTGCATTGTCTGGGAGAATATAAATTCATCTGAATGCACTGGATCTGAGAACACTTAGAAAATAAATGGGAGGAATATAAATTTGGGGCCAAAGAGCCATTGCACTAGTGAAATAGATAATCTAGATCAGTTTTTCTGTTATAACTCATTGTGGTTTTATAACAGTTGAAGATAATTGGAAAATGGCCTTTCTTGGTATTGAGGACAGTTAGCGGAGCACATTTTATTCCACAACAAAATAATATTACAAAGTCACACATCTGTACGTGGAATGTCCAACTACCATACTAGTATGTCCCAGAAGAGGGGAGAAAAAAGTGGAGGAGGTGGAAAAAGACAGAATGAAAAAAAATTGCCTTTTAAAAATGAAATCTTTTTTAAATTTTTTAATTTTTTTAAATAATGGCTGTGTACATTAGTAAAGATACCCTGATTCTACTGATGTCACACTATTCTCTCACCAAATCTCTCATACTTTACCCATAGTAGAGAGAATTCCTTGCATCAAACACAGTTTCATTTTATAGTTTTCAAATCTATAGTACATTAGAAGTATATTATAGAACTCACTCAACTTGTCATAGAGGTACACTGATATTTATGAAATATGCCTGTGTGACAACAAGGAAAAAAAGAAAAAACAATTATAAAGGTCACCTGCACATCTTCAAAGTTGGAAATACTTTTATACCATTTAAGGAAGGCATAAGTAGACATTACATAATTGAGAGCGTTGTTGTATAATATTATGAAATACAATCACTAGCATGTCTACTGATGAAGGATTTCAAGGAAAATTACAACGTTTAAGTTTTATTTTATGGAAGATAGAGAATATACATTAATACATGTAAAATATTTATCTTCGTTTATTTACTCAAATAATGTTTATCTATTATATATTAGAGATGTTATGCTAAATCTTGAGATTTTGATATTAACAAGACACAGCCCTGCCCTCAACCTTTTTAGGGTATGGATAAAGAGAGACAAAAAATTTATAATTGGGTTTTATAAATAATACTGCACTGCAATTGAACAGGGAAATTAGTATCTCGTATGGCAACTTCATTCAAATTAGAAAGAGACATTTCTTCAAACCCAGCTGACCACCATGGAGCTTAGCTTGATGAGTGGAGTCCAAATCCAATTTCAGACCAGTTACTCTGATGCAAGAATAACCTTCCCTAACATATGTGGTGCTAAGATACAGAGCATAATGAAAACATTTAATTAAGTCTATCTGGAAATTATAAAGGAGGACTTTAATGATAACACAGAAAGAAGAATCAAGTATGGAGAAATAATTCAGAGAATGAATCATTAGGATCAAGATATACACATGGGGAAATGTGTAGCCCACATTGAATAGGCTGCACTTTGAGACTCTGTAACAAGCCTAGAAAGGCAATCAACATATTGTCAGGTAAAGAAGGATTAGAAGCACATAATAGGCAGAAAAAAATTCACTGAACATTTTGTACTTTAAAGGATAATAAGAAATTTCAATTTCTATAATCCATGTTGACCAGATAGATCTGAATATTCCAAACTACACGTAATCTATGCCAAAGACTAGGTATAACTAATAGAATGATATTTGATTCTGAATGTAATTGAAAATAAAAATCTGGTTTTATATCTGTGTGGTTTTACTTATTGATGAATGCCAAAGAAAGAATGGAAAATTCTATATGATGTTGGCTTCAAGTCTTCTTTTTATTTGTAATAAACATAAATGTATTTAGGGACCCTTATTGAAGCAAAAATTGCATCAAAAAAGTTATATAGACAAGGAAGATTGTATTCGATCTTACTGCAATGGGAGACAGTGCTCAGAATGCTGCCTGAAATCAACTCCCTTGAAATGAAAAGTGAGAGGGATTTTAATGCCCCCAAGGGAGCTAGTGAAAAATACTAGCTGAGGAAGATGATCATTCTGACATGGGAAACATATTGAGTTAGATGTAGATGCTAGACCATATGTGTTTACTAATTAGCCCCATCAATGTTAGACTCCTGTCCTCCAACAGAGACTGAGAGAAAGAAGAAAAATCTTCTTTGATGTTCATCTTTCAAAGAAAGGGCAGTTGAGTCATTGAGGAAGAATTTCCTAGGTTTTACTACTGGCAGAAGGCATTAAACATGTGTATTACTTCAAAAGGGCAAAACTAAAATTTACAATTCCCAGCTTTATAAAAAAAAAAAAGGTTCTAAAAAAGGGAATTCAGGGAATAAAGCCAGGAAAAAAACTATATGTAGTATAAAGTTTAGTCCAACTGAAGGCCATTGAAGCCAACTTGGTCACCACAATCCTACCCTTGTTTCTATGTTCACATCCAGTTACCTTGTTCATGAAGGTTCCTGTAAGTGGGATTTCCTAAAAAAAAATTGTGGTTGTTGTCTTCTTCAAAATGAAAAGTTATAATAAATTCCTTTATCTATTGAAAATGGTCGTTGGTTTAAAAAACCTAGTGAGATGGATGAAAAATAGTTTGTATTAATGTAATACACATAACATAATAAAAAATCTGGATTTAGATAAAGAGAAACTTTATTCTGATACGTGATGACAATAGTGGGAGATGAAGGATTTTAATAAGGAAAATCTTTTGATCATAAGATCTCTAAGTGCTCAGGGGCCAGGCCTAAAAGGTGGAGTAAATAAAGCTAGGAAAAAAACAAGGTATGGGGAATGCAATTAGCAAATGTGACAAAGTGTTGAGCAAAACTGGTGTCATTCCATGTTCCAAAGCCTGCTTAAGCCATCAAGGCTTGCTTAAAATCAAGGGTAGGCCAATTTCATTCCTTTGCATATGAACATTCAGTTGCCTCAATCTTATTCATTGAAGAGATTATTTTTTCCCCATCACATCTTCTTGTTGCTCCTATTGAATATTAGTTGATCAAATATGCTTTGGTTTATTTCTGGGCTTTCCAGACTGTTTCCGTTGTCTTTGTGTCTGATTTTATGCTAATACTATATTATTTTGATTACTATGGCTTTTCAAAATAATTTGAAATTAGGAAATGTGGTGTCTCCAACTTTTGTTTTTCTTTCTCAATATGATATGTGTTATTTGGGTTCTTTTGTGCTTAGGTACATCAAAATGTCATGTATTCCTTACATAAATGCACTAAAAATATTAAAGGTTGCCAGAAAATTAGCGACCTGGGGAAAGAGTGAAGTAGCCATGAAATTTGATGAAGTCACAATTATAGGGACTATTATCCAGATTGATCAGGACTGATGAAGCTAATTACTAATGTACAGCTAATTAAATATGAGAGAAATCATGAGAATGTGAAGAGTCTGTGGATGGCCTGATTATAGACAAACAAGACATTTGTGAGTCTCCTAAGTCAAGTAGAAAAGAGAAGCTTCTTGCAAAAAGCCATTTCTTGGGACACAAACTGGCAATAGAATTTCTTAATCATCGTCACCAGGCTCAGAAAAATTCCAACATTTTCATATTGAAGTCCTAGCAATAAACTTATTTTTCACTTGATATTAATAAATAAATGAAATAAAAAATAATTTATACTTAAATAAAAAAATAAATAAATAAATAAAACTTGTGGTTTGATGTTTATACTTGAATTCATAAATCAAAGACTTCTATACATACTGAAAGTAAATAAATCAATAAATGTAATCACTTACTCCTACTACTATTACAACTTTGGAGAAATTGAAGAAACATGAGATAGGACTCTTTTCAGAAAACAATACCTATATGAGGACCAAAAAAGTGGCTAAGCCTTAGTTGTAGTTCATAATATTAGGAAGTGGAATTCCATTGATTCAGTTTCAGTGAGAGCCTGAGGTCCAGACTTGATATTCAGCTTTTCCTCCACCTGAATAGCAGCCATGGAGGCTGAGGGGGAAGCCAACAATAAATAGAATGTCAAGTGGAATTATTGAGACTGCCTCTGACAACATCCACATTCCAAAATTTGAATTTTTGAATTTTGACAGAATACTTTTATATTTCTTATATCATCTAGTATTGCAATAAATATTCCTCTTTGTCTTCAGTCTCTGACAAACTGTCTTTATCCAAACATCATAGTGACAATAAAAGTTTAGTTCATCATTAGATAAGGACTAATGTTATTTGTAGTATTGTTCTTAATTATGTTTAATTCCTATATCTTTATATTAATTTTTATATGTGTGTGCTTTATATGTATTTGCTTATTAGATTAGATGGGCTTGGTGGGTCAAACTTGCAATTCCAGCACTTTGAGATGCCAAGAGGATTACTTGAGGCTAAGAGTTCAAGACCAGCTTGGTCAACATAGTGTGCCCTTCTATTTCCAAAAAAAAAAAAAAAGAAAGATAAAAGAAAAGTTAGCCATGCATAATGGTGCATGCCTATAGCCCTAGCTACTCCTGAAGTTGAGGAGCGAGGATCACTTGAAACTAGGAGTTCAAGTCTGAAATGAGCAATGATTATGTCACTGTATTCCAACCTTGTTGAGAGAGAGAGAGAGAAAAGAAAGAAAAGAAAAGAAGAGAAAAGGAAAGGAAAAAACCCAAAGAAAATAAAAGGAAAAAGAAATGCCTTGAATTCGAGGATATCTTTTCAACTCCTTCACATACCTAGTGATTTTAAAATTGTGAATTGAGAGATCAATCATTTCTACTTACTACATACTTTCTGGTACATTTGATCATGTGTACTATATCTTTAGATTTTCTGATATTTTATCAGGTAACAAATTACATAATTTATGAACAAGGATTATTAGTAAGCATAGGCTACTGAAGTTTTCATTTAAACCAATTCTATCATTTTATTGGTGAGGAACTTGAGGTAGAGAGAGACCAAACTTTTGCCTACATAATGGTTTGGTGGTATGTAATAATTTTTGATGGTTATGTAATTTAAGTAATAGGGTCCATCAATTCTTTGTATACTCAAAGAGATTCATGATTCCTGACATGGTTAAAAAATATTGATTTAGATGACTTCCAAGTGGTTTTACACTTCTAACATAATTTATCTCAAGTACCATGCTGCTTTATTTACTCATTTAAAGAACTCGAAAGTAAGGTAATTATTCAAAATTTAAGTATTCCAAATTTTTTTCAGTTTTTTAATTTATTCTTATAGTTTACTTTGATAAAATCACTGTTCATAATAAATATTACAACACAAACCAAAGTGCTTTAGAATTATAGGACATGATGAACTGTTTGTAAGACTGAGACCTTTGTGCCACAAGACAACCTGTTCAAATCTTAATCACAGGAGATGCCAGACAAGTGACTACCAGAAATAATTTAAGAATTCATACAATTACAGAAAAATTTGCTTCCAGAGGAACCCAGAGGAACATAATTAGACATTTGCATGGAACATGTAACTCTTAAGTATGCTTTTCAGCTAAACTTAAAATTACCTAAGCTGCTTATTTCATCATAAATTAAAAATAAATACAGGGGGTACAGGTGTGCACAATTCATACATAAAAGAAACAGTTATTTGAAAAGTAGAAAAGTAAGGCAGGGTGTGGTGGTTCACGCCTGCAACCCTGGCACTCTGGGAGGCTCAGACGTGCTGCTCGCCTGAGTTCACGAGTTTGAGACCAGCCTGAGACATAGCGAGATCTCATCTCTATAAATAGCCAGGTGTTGTGGCGGGTGGCTGTAGTTCCAGCTCCTGGGGAGGCTGAGGCAAGAGAATCACTTGAGCCCAAGAGTTTGAGGTAGCTAGGAGCTATGATGGGTGTGGCAAAGTGAGACTGTGTCTCAAAATAAAGGAAGGAAGGAAGGAAGGAAGGAAGGAAGGAAGGAAGGAAGGAAGGAAGGAAGGAAGGAAGGAAGGTTGGTTGGTTGTATAAGAATGTAAAATTCAGACGTGAAAATAATAAAAAATTAAATTCTGATGTGAAGCCGTTTAAATGCAAATCAAAACTACTTTGAGATAGCATTTAACTCCAGTAAGATTAGCCCACATGATGAAATCCCAAAACCAGAGATGTTGGCGTGGATGTAGAGAAAAGGGAACACTTCTACATTG
>CAUYON010108145.1:0-10503 GCA_963573935.1 Arctocebus calabarensis
ATGCCACTTATGAATCCAGGAAGCAGGTGCCAGGGACACAGGCGGTGCTGGGGCTGCAGAGGTGGGGTCTGCTCTCCAGCTTCCAGTCCCAGACACACATCTCAGGGAGGCTTGGACAGCGCCCGTCCAGCCCTCATTGTCTGGGGAAGCATTATCAAATGTTGTTTACAGCTCAGTTCATTCTTTTAGGTTTCATATTTTAGTGGAAAAAATTGTCCTTACTGCTCAGAAACTACCCCAATAGCTATTGCCATAAAGGGTAAAGGCTGAAGGTTGGAAGATGTCTGCTCACCTTCCTGCTCTCTGGGAAATCTTTCTGGATGGGTTTCTAACTTGGTGCACTATGCATATTTTAAAATAAGCTCAATACCACAAAGACTTCCTAAAGAACTCTTTTATTCCCATCTAATCTGTCATGCTATCCTGCCACTTGCTCCGCACAGTAGATCAATCTTAACTTCATAGAAGGCTTCCCAAATGACACCTGCTTTGTTTCCTGAAGAACGGCTCAAGATGGGTAAAATGTAGAAGCCCAGGATTTTAATAACAAATAAAAATAGATGGTGACAATGAATGTGGCAGTCTTGAGAAGCATGAAATTGAAATTTTCTTTTTTTTTAAATTTTCCTTTCCCCCACCCCCTCCTTCCTCATGCTCTGTCTGCTCTCCCCTTGTCCCACCCCCACCGTGTCATTAATTGTCCTCATATCAAAGTGAATACATAGGATTCATGCTTCTCCGTTCCTGTGATGCTTCACTAAGAATAATGTGTTCCACCTCCATCCAGTTTAGTACAAATGCTACAAAATCTCCATTTTTTAAATGGTTGAATAGTATTCCATGGTATACATATACCACAGCTTGCCAGTCCATTCCTGGGTTGAGGGCCGTTTAGGCTGTTGCCACATTTTAGCGATTGTAAATTGAGCTGCAATAAACAGTCTAGTATAAATGTCTTTATAATGAAAGTTTTTTCCCCCTTCTAGATAGATGCCCAGTAATGGGATTGCAGGATCAAACGGGAAGTCTAGGTTGAGTTCTTTGGGTTTTCTCCATACTTTCTTCCAAAAAGGTTGTATCAGTTTTCAGTCCAACCAGCAGTATAGAAGTGTTCCCTTCTCTCCACATCCATGCCAGCATCTGCAGTTTTGAGATTTTGTGATGTGGGCCATTCTTGCTAGGGTTAGATGATATCTCAGGGTGGTTTTAATTTGCATTTCTCTGATTAGGGATGATGAGCATTTTTTCATGTTTGCTAGCCATTCGTCTATCTTCTTTAGAGAAGGTTCTGGAGGCGGCACTTGTGGCTCAAAGGAGTAGGACGCCAGCCCCATATGCTGGAGGTGGTGGGTTCAAACCCAGCCCGGCTAAAATTACTGCAAAAAATGAGAGAAGGTTCTGTTCATCTCTCTTCCCCACTGATGTGTGTGATTGTTGGCTTTTTGCATGTGGATGAATTTAAGTTCTCTATAGATCCTAGTTATTAAGCTTTTGTAAAAAACATTGAAAGACAGTGGATGCAAACTCAATTCTTTTTTTTTTTTTTTTTTTTTAGACAGGGGCTCAAGCTGTTGCCCTGGGTAGAGTGTCGTGGCATCACAGCTCACAGCAACCTCCAATTCCTAGGCTCAAGCGAGTCTCCTGCCTCTGCCTCCCAAGTAGCTGGGACCAGAGGCGCCCGCCACAACGCCTGGCCATTTTTGTTTTGGTTGCAGCTGTCATTGTTGTTTGGCGGGCCCAGGCTGGATTCGAACCCGCCAGCTCAGGTGCTCATGGCTGGCACCTCAGCCCTTTGAGCCACAGGCGCTGCGCCTGCAAACTCAATTCCTGAGAAGCATGAAGTTGAAAATTTCCAAGGCCAGATGTGCAGATTGTCTGAGGGAGTCTTATTAGCCCGTAGTGTTTAATTACAGATGTCCTCAAACTTTTTAAACAGGGGGCCAATTCATGTCCCTCAGACCATTGGAGGGCCGGACTATAGTTTTTCAAAAAAAAAAAAGACTATCAACAAATTCCTATGCACACTGCACATATCTTATTTTGAAGTAAAAAACAAAACGAGAACAAATGCAATTCACACCAACGCATGTGGCCTGCGGGCCGTAGTTTGAGGACCCCTGGTTTAATAGCAGTGTGGAGATGGGCAGCTAAGTTGGCAGAGGCAGTGGCCTTTGGAAGGGGGGTGGTAAATTGTGTAGTTAATTTGACTAAGGTACAGAAACTCTGCAGGGCAACTGGTCACGTTCTGGTTTATCCTGGCTTCCTCCTAAAGGTCATACAATCCTGACCCATTGGGGCATGGCTTGGTGATACCTAAAATCCTCCGTGTCCTGTGTTTCCTGTGGTCACTGCCTGGCTGTCCCTTACCATTGTACCACCTCTCAGTAGTGTGGGGACCGAGCGCACAGGATCAGCACCGACCCAGCCCATATCTTTCCCAGAACAGAAGGAGGGGTGGGATAAGCAAATATTTCAAAATTATTTTGGAAACATTTCATGGCTTTTCTCAGGCCTTTTGCATTTATTCCTGTTATGCAACAAATCGTCACTGGTGTTTGTGTGGCAGAAAAGCCACTGAGGCACAGATTAGAGCAGAGGCCGTGGGTTCCTCCAGGGGCTGTCCAGGAAGAGCAGGAACTCCAGGAGGGAGGGGGGCCTCTGGGTGCCCTTCTGTAGGAGGCAGGAAGGTCCCAGAGCACATGGTGACAGGTTCGGTTGCCTCTGGGGCATCGTGGCAGGAGGCCTTGGGTGGAAATGCTGCCCTAGAGCTGCGTCTGGGGAAGAGGTTGGCACTTGCTGACCCCAGCTGGGGGCCCAGGGAGCTGGGAGGCACCTTGCAATCTCACCTTCCAGAGGCTGAGATTGTCAAAGCCAGCTAAAGGGAAACCAGCTGAAGAAGCTAACCTAGGCTGTCAGCTTGAATTCCAATCATGTGTCTCCTGTAAAAGAAGGAAGGACAGTTGGAACTGCACTTGTGATGAACATTCCCTTTCCCAGGTGCTTCACCTGGTCCTTGCCCACAGACTCCTGCTCTGACCTGCAGGCCCGGGGTCTAGGTAGCTGGACTCCACTTGAATTCCAGAAACTCATGCTGCTTCCTCTCCTGGAGTTCTAGCCAACAGCCAAAGGACAACCCCCCCATCCCTAATCTGCCATACTGTTTCTCCCCATTTGCTTCTAGAAAGAAGTTTGCATTGTTTGTAAATGTATCTCTTACCCCTTCAATTTCCCTTCACTTACTGGGTTGTAGATTACCCCCCTGGGGACATAGTATTCTTCTTGGGCACCAGCGTGGTATTTCTTTCTAACCCTGGCCATATTTTTCTTTGGGGGTGGGGGCTGCTCACCATTGTCTCTGCCTGGTCAGGACTTCCCAGCCTGCTGGACTGGCAGTGTGGTTCTCTGATTCCTGTCCCCCTCCCGTGCCCATGGGCATCTTTGCCTCGTAAGGACGGCTTTAGCCCTCAGCACCCTAGGCCTGGTTAAGCTTTGTGCTGTGTTTGTTTAAAAAATGAAAATGGCCTGTTTTGCTTTTTCTAATCATGAAAATAGAGGATTTGTTTGAAAACTTATGCAGCACACACAGGCATCAATAAGAAAGCAAGCTCTCGTCTCAAATCCTAGTCAAGGGGCCTCTATCATTAACATTTTGGTGATTGTCTGGGTGGATAAAATCGTAGATGTGAGTTTTTAACATGTTTATACATTATAAAGTTTTACTCAAGAATTAGTTGTAGGCTTTTAAGTTGGCAAAAGTAAACATAGATAGTTTTAAAAATTGCTATGGAACACATCTACGGCACTGCTCAGTGGAGAGATCTTGCTGGTGTCCTTATTTCTGTCACGATCTTGAAGAACTATCCCTGGTTGAGCAGGGCAGTCCTTTCATTAAATGGCCATTGCATATTCTAGTTTCTATTTCTCAAAGGCAACTGTTTAAAGATACCCCAGTAATTCACTATTATTGTCACCTAAACAGAGTTCAGTTTTCCCCAGTTGTCTCAAAATTTCTGCTTGGTGTTGAGGTTGGACTTACCCTCCTGGATTTCATTCTATTGGGGAACTGTGGACTGAACTTGGTCATTTACTAGTTGCAACTTGACCCCTAAAAGGATGTTATTACTTTGTCTGCAGATGAAGGTGCAGATAAGGATGGGAAGAGATCTTGAGGATAGAGCCTCCAAGATGTGCTAATGTCCCCATAAAAGAGGCTCCAGGGCGAGCTGTTCCACTTCTCCCCTGGGAGGACCAGCAGGAGGCATCTCTGCAACCTGGAAGCTCCCTGATAGCGGCTCTCCTGAGGCCACGTCTGTCCTGCAGAATGGTGAGAGAGGACCTGTTCTCTCTAAGTCATCTTGCTTCTGGTGTTTGCTAGAGCAGCCGAAAGGGACGTTTAGGTTGTTTGGGATAAGTTTGCTTTGTGATAAATATACTTGGGGAGTTGGGGTGGCTCTCCAAAATTAGTGGCAGAGCAATTCCCACCCTGGAATGTCCCAATCCTTCCTAAAATGGGGCCAGTTGGGACTCCAAAGAAAGTAGCCGTGACTGCCAGGACCACTAAGGCCAAAGGACGTATTCAGTGACATCATTAGAGGGTCATTGTGTAACCTTGTACTGACCTTGAGAGAAAGGGGTGTTCCACCTTTCCTGCCGCTGGGTCAGGGGACAGGTTTGAGTTTCTATGAAAAATGAAGGAATGTGGCTGGAGCTATGGCCAGTTTTCTAACACCTGTTGGGTAAAACAAAAGTCTTTTTGTGCCAGATAAAGTTCAGGTCCCAGGTGTACTTTTAAGCCTGCAGTGCCAAACTCTGGGAGGCCGAGGCAGGTGGATTGCCTTAAGCTTAGGAATTTGAGGCCAGCCTCAGCCAGAGCAAGACCCCATCTCTAAAAAAATAGCTGGGCATTGTGGCAGGCACCTGTAGTTCCAACTACTCAGGAGGCTGAGGCCAGAAGATCACTTGAGCCCCAGAGTTTGAGATGGTTGTGAGCTATGATGCCATGGCCCAGCACTCTGCCCAGGGTGACCATTGAGACCGTCTCAAAAAAAAAAAAAGCCTACATTTTTTAGGTAGGGTCACAGATAATTCTCAGATGGAGGAAGAGATTGTGGGAGCCCTGAGGGGCCCCACAGCTCCTGCTAGGATCTTAGTTTTGTAGTTACCTACTCCAGGGTGGAGGTCAGGGAGGAGCGGACAGGAGCTGGGGCCAGGGCCATGTCCCCACCAGGCTGGCAGTGGAGGTTTTTCTCTGCATTGATGTCAGCACTCAGCACCTGGTAGGGCAGGAATGGTCTGGCTTAATGTTTTCTCTGCTTTATGTCTTTGCTGTATTTTCCTATGAGGTGTTTCTTTTAAACTTGGGCTCTTTCCCAAGAACAAGGTCTTACTATCCATTTGGGTAACTTCTTTTTGCTTTTAAAAAATTGTGATATTCAAGACAGTTCAATGTTTTGTAAAAATAGACTTGCATATAAGTTTAGTTCTAGGTTGTTAACACATAATTTACAAAATTGCTGATGTCAGTGAATTTTTGTTTCCATATATTTTCTAACTGGTTGTTCTTGTATGTAGGGAGTTATGTATTTTTCTAGGATTATTACAACTTCACTCAAAAAGGTTAGGGCTTGGGGTGGCGCCTGTGGCTCAAAGGAGTAGGGCGCTGGCCCCACATGCCAGAGGTGGTGGGTTCAAACCCAGCCCTGGCCAAAAACTGGAAAAAAAAAAAAAAAAAAAGGGTTAGGGCTTGATGACAAAGTATAAAATGCACAGGGATGCTGAGCCCAACTGCAGGATTGTGAGAGTTCTGGTTTCTCCTGCATTTTTAACAATGATGATAGACTAAGAACCCCTCCTTGTCTGCCACACAATGTAAATCAGTCACCTTTGTAAAGCCTGGCACTAGTTGAGGCCTGGGAAGTTTTGCTAAATGAGGTAAACTAATTGAATTTAATTTTACAGTTCTCATTTTTTTTTTGAGACAGAGCCTCAAGCTGTCACCCTGGATAGAGTGCTGTGGCATCACAGCTCACAGCAACCTCCAACTCCTGGGCTCAAGCAAGTCTCTTGCCTCCACTTCTCAAGTAGCTGGGACTACAGGCGCCCGCCACAATGCCAGGCCATTTTTTGGGCAGCCATCATTGTTGTTTGGCGGCCCCAGGCTGGATTTGAACCTGCCAGCTCAGGTTGAGCTTAGCCCATTGAGCCACAGGCGCCGAGCCTACAGTTCTCATTTTTGACTGGTGTGGCTTTTTTTTGAGCAGCATGTTTGGGGGAACATATGTTTAACTGTTATTACTGCTACTAATAGTATAGTTTATCTCATAAGATAAAAAAGATAATTAACTTTTATTTCTAGAAACTAGAAAAGTGAATGGTTAAATACAGCTTAAGATAGACTCTATGTAAGATTACTTGTAGTCAAGTAGTATATTTGTCATTGCATAGTTTTTTTTGAGACATAGTTTCTCTGCCATCCTCAGTACCACGGTGTTCTAGCTCACAGCAAACTCAAATTCTTTTTTTATTTCAGTTTTTGGCAGGGGCTGAGTTCGAACCCGCCACCTCCAGCGTATGGGGCCGGCACC
Source organism: Arctocebus calabarensis (assembly GCA_963573935.1). Taxonomy (NCBI): domain Eukaryota; kingdom Metazoa; phylum Chordata; class Mammalia; order Primates; family Lorisidae; genus Arctocebus; species Arctocebus calabarensis. The sequence goes on from CAUYON010108145.1 coordinate 6,585, forward strand.
CTACTCCTTTGAGCCACAGGTGCTGCTCTCAAATTCTTGAGCTTAGGCAATCTTCCTGCCTCAGCTTCCCAAGTAGGCATCCGCCACATGCCCAGCTAGTGTTTCTATTTTTAGTAGAGATGGGTCTTCCTCTTGCTCAAGCCACTGCCCCAGGCCCTGTTCTTACTGTTTTTTTACATGTTAATCAGTTTAGCAGCTTGACCTCTTTACTGGGAGGTAGTTTTGTGTCTTTGAGTATAAATTCTTTTAGGAAAATAATTCCAGGGTACGTATGTTTGAGCAAGTAGCAGTTTCAGTAGAATGTTTGAAAATAAAGCATTTTTTCTTTTGATCCTTGTCATCAAGTTCCTGTAGGTCATAGTGTAGGTGATATGAAAGGGAACAAAGATTCCTATTAATGGTGGATTTCAGGAGGTGCAACTAAGAATTTTTTCGAATGAATATCTGTGTTTATATGATTGAACATGTAAGGCCAAAAGATAAGGGCAATGGTGTATATGGGGGACGAAGACAGTAGGGTGAGGGCACAGGGGATACGGCCACGGTATCAGCTTAGCACCTTAAGGCCAGCGCAAGGCCAGGGGAAAGACTGGGGGAAAAGTCCCAAAGTTTAGGCCAATGGGATATGGTCATGGGAAAAATGCCAGTGGTGTAGGGGGACAGTAGAATAATCCCAATGGGATGAGGCCAGCAGGACAAGGCCACAGGATTAGTGCAATGGGAAATGGCCGGGGCTTAAAACCAGAGGGTAAGGCCTGGCTCAAAAGGCCAAGAGGATTAGGCCAGGACTATAAGGCTGGGGAAACTCTTCAAAAGATAGTCAATGGGATATAGTCTGGGGGTTAAAATTGTGGCCTTATCCCCCCCCCACATCCCTTCTTGTCCTTCACTTTTTCGTGTGGTCTCCTGTCCCTGGCTTAGGGTGCTGACCGTATCCAGCGGCATAATCTTCAGGCCTTGTTTCCTGGGCCTCCTCTCCCTGGTTTCATCACCCAGGCATTTTCCATTGGTCACATACTCCTATTACCTGAGTCTTACCCCCTTGGCCTAATTCCCTTCCCCTTTCCCCCCTGGATTTATTCCTTTGACTATGTCCATTTGCCATAGATATGTAAATATATATATTTCCAGAAAAGGATTCTTTTTTTTTTTTTTGAGACAGAGTCTCACTGGATCGCCCTTGGCTGTGGCATCACAGCTCACAGTGACCCCCAACTCTTGGGCTTAAGTGATTCTCTTGCCTCAGCTTCCTGAGTAGTTGGGACTACAGGTGCCTGCCACAGCGCCCAGTTATTTTTTGTTGCAATTCTCATTGTGTTTTAGCTGGCTGGGGCTGGGTTTGAACCTGCCACCCTTGGTGTATGGGATACGGGGGCCTGACCCACTGAGCCACAGGCTCTACCCCATTTTTTTTTTTTTTTTAATAACTACAAATAGAAAACCAGAGGAACCAGCCCCAGGCTGGGACAAACAATGGCTATCCCTTCCCAACAAAACAGGGAGACAAGGCGCCTTCGCTCTCTCTGGTCAGTTTGGGGCCACTCCTCACTCCCCTGCAGTGTATTTGTCTTGGGGACTGGTCAGGAAGCAGCTTGCTGGGCCCCAGGCCCCTTTCCCCAAGGCACATTCACATCTTTTCCAGGCCCAGATTCCCTGCAGTAGCCACCCAAGGTGGGTGTTTCTGCCTCTCACCCTACCTGTCCCCACCCTGCTGTTTCTCCCCACCCCCAGGTTCTGGTTCATCTTTCCTCTGTTCAAATCACCTCTGGGCAGTTGGCCTTATTGTTTGATCCATGTTCCATTCTTCAACATCCTTATTGCTGCTCCTAGCACCAAATGGTCATCACCACTGCCTCCCTTTCTGCCCACACCTCCTTTGCCTAATCACGGGCATGGGGTCAGTCCCCTCGCAGCGTACCAAGTTCTTCTAGGGCTGGGGCTGCAGGGGCCTTGGGTACTGGAGTATGGCCAGTCACCCAGCTGTGCAGCCTCCAGTAGGAGTTTTCTTGCTGCCCGTGGCCAAGCAAAGTAGCATCTTATCTTCCAAATCCTCTCCTCCAGCCAGGAACATCCTGTCCTTAAACATGCCCAAATCATGAAGCTTTATAAGGGGAAAGAGAGGCAGATGGTTAATTCATAAAGTTACAGGGGTGCCTTTGCCCAGGGATGTGGGGCGCGGCCCCCTGCAGGTCCTTCTGTCCTGAGAGACGCAGTGAATGGCGACACGCTCTTGGGCACAGGTGCTTCAGGTCAGCTGCCCCAACAGAGAACACGGACCACTAAGTGCTCAGTGTTCATGCCCCTTGGTTGTGATGCCAGTTTGTGTCCCAAGGTCTTGGAAAAATTTCTAACTAGTTATCCAGAGCAGGGACAAAGGGATGTGCATCCGTCAAAAACTTTTTTTTGTTTTTTTGAGACAGAGTCTCACTTTCTTGCCTCCAGTGGAGTGATCTGGTGTCATAGCTCACGGTAACGTCAAATGCTTGGGCTTAACCCATCCCCTTGTCTCAGCCTCCCAAGTAACAGGGACTACAGGTGCCTGGCACAATGCCCAGCTATTTTTTTTTTTTTTTTTTTTTTTAGTGACCGGGTTTCACACTTGCTCAGGCTGGTCTTGAACTCATGAGCTCAAGTGATCCACCTGCCTCGGCCTCCCAGATTAAAGATGTTTTTGAATGATGTTATACTGAGGCCTCTTTTAATGAGACGAATATGCTTAGCTAAAACTCTGTGCACAAGTATCAGTTACCAAACCTGGAGAACTGGGCTTCTTCAGACTTTGAAGAAATGAGTTCTGGGAACAAACTTTGAGGCAGAGGCTCAGTACTGTGTCTTGTAAGGGACTTTACCTTTGCTCTAGAGGGTGGCAAATTCAGCACTCTCAGGTTACATATTGAAGAGATCTTCAGGACAGCCTCGTCATGTTTCAAATTCATGTTTTTCTGCATGGGACCAAATCAGAGGAAAAAATAGAACACTACAGCTTAATTAAAAGAATTGTCCCTAAAAGATCTTGTTTTCAGTTAGGTAGTATGTGGGAAACTGGTAAAAAATTCAAACGACGTTGGGCATCTTTTTTCTCATATCCTCAGCTGTTCTTCTTGCTGTTTACTTTTGGCAAGGGAAAAACTGATCTTTGGCACCTGGAAAAACAATCTGAAACTTCCTCTTTGATACTGAGGCTCAGCTTGACTTATATTGATACTATTGTTAGAAATTGTTAGATGTCTTTCCTCACATCTAAGAGTTCTGCATTCCTGGCATTTCAATAATGGTGTGTATTTCATTTTAGAACAATGAGAAAGTTCACAAGGTACTTGACACTTGGTTTGATTTAAAGTGTATTTTTCTGCTGTTAGTTCTAAGGAACTAGATTTCTCAGGTTGCTCAGAGAGAACTGGTCGCCATTGAGGCGCCAGATGGGCGGGCTGGGCAGTGGCCATTGTCTGAACCAGATGTTGGTTGGATTTAGGTGACCCCTCACCCCAGGCCACTTCTAGTAAACAATTATACTTAGTGGGGGATTGGCAACAAACTATTACTGATTTTTGTATTTTATTTTTTTAGTTTTTGACACAGAATCTTACTTTGTCACCCAGGCTAGAGTGCCATGGCCTCATCATCGCTCATAGCAAACTCCTGGGCTCAAGTGATCCTCCTACCTCAGCAGCGGAGTAGCTAATTTTTTTTTTATTTTCAGTAGAGCTTGGGTCTCGGTCTTGCTCAGGTTGGTCTCCAACTCCTGAGCTCAAGCAATCCACCCTCCTCAGCCTCCCAGAGTGCTGGGATTACACACATGAGCCAACATGCCAGGCTGCTTCATTTTTTTTTTTTAGTAAGGGAACAGGCTCTCCTTCTATCACCCAGGATAGTGTACTCAGCACACTCTTAGCTCACTGCAACCTCAGTGCTCTTACCT
>CAUYON010108146.1:0-20245 GCA_963573935.1 Arctocebus calabarensis
CCAATTCCTGGGCTCAAGCGAGTCTCTTGCCTCCACCTCCCAAGTAGCTGGGACTACAGGCGCCCGCCACAACGCCCGGCCATTTTTAGGTTGCAGCCATCATTGTTGTTTGGCAGGCCCAGGCTGGATTCGAACCCGCCAACTTAGGTGTACGTGGCTGGCGCCTTAGCCTGCTGAGCCACAGGCACCAAGCCAATGACATAATTTTTTTGAAATATTTATTTGTTGAATGATAACTTTGTCCATTACATTGGCTCACATATCTGATAGCTCTATCAAAAACTATTTCAAAAATAAAATTCCTTCATACATAATTAGGTATTAAAGACAGTGCATTCAACTAGCAATCAAATGACTCAGAAAATAATATATATAAAGAAAAAACATGGTAAAACAAATGTGGCAAAATATAAAAATTAGTGAATCTGCAGCAGTGGACAGAATCTTTTTTTTTTTGTAGAGACAGAGTCTCACTTTATTGCCCACAGCAACCTCCCACTCCTGGGCTTAGGCGATTCTCCTACCTCAGCCTCCCGAGTAGCTGGGACCACAGGCGCCCACCACAACACCGGGCTATTTTTTGATGCAGTTTGGCCGGGGCCAGGTTTGAATCTGCCACCCTCGGTATATGGAGCCGGCGCCCTACTCGCTGAGCCACAGGCACCGCCCCAGAATATCTCTATATTACTTTCTCTAAGTTAAAAATTACTTCAAAATAAAAAGTTGAAAATACATATTAAAAATGAACAAACTTTGTTCAAAACATAACACACAGATGTATACTAAAACAAAAATTTTAGGCCAGGCAAAGTGACTCACATCTGTAATCTCAGCACTCTGGGAAACCAAGGTGGGTGGATCACCTGAGCTCAGGAATTCAAGACCAGACCGAGCAAGCATAAGACCTACCTCTAGGCTCGGCGCCCATAACTCAGTGAGTATGGAGCCAACCACATGCACTAAGTCTGGCAAGTTCAAGCCCAGACTGAAACTGCTAAACAACGACAACTGCAAACAAAAAATAGCCAGGCATTGTGGTGGGCGCCTGTAGCCCCAGCCTCTCAGGAGGCTGAGGCAAGAGAATCGCATAAGACCAAGAGTCTGAGATTGCTGTGAGCTGTGACACCACAGCACTCTACTGAGAGTGACAGAGTGGACTCTGTCTCAAAGAAAAAAAACTATTCTTCAATAATATAATTGTTCTTATTTAATAATTCAGTTACTTTCTTTTTTTTGAAACAGAGTCTCACTTTGTCACCCTCAGTAGAGTACTGTGATGTCACAGCTCACAGCAACCTCAGACTCTTGGACTTAAGCAATTCTCTTGCCTCAGACTACAGGCACCTGCCACAACACCCAGCTATTTTTTGTTACAGATGCCATTGCTGTTTTAGCTGGCCCGGCCTGGGTTTGAACCCACCAGCCTTGGTGTATGTGGCTGGCACCATAACCATGTGCTACGGGCACCAAGCCAAGTTACCTTCTTGGTCACATCTGTCTCAATGTTACATCACTGGTATTTTCCTGAAGAACATTTTCTCCAATATCTTATTATTTTTAATTCTCAAAAAAATTGCCCAAAATCTTTTTCAAACTTATATTTTAATCAATTTACAGATCTTTTTCTAACTTACATTTTATGGTTAATGAATTTGAAATTATTGGTACTATCAACTGACTCTGCAGATTTTTTGAATTGAGAAACTATTATCTATATAGGTAAAGTACAACATTTTTCTTCAATAAATATTTTAAGAAAGAAACTCAAGTAAGTTGACTTTATTATCTTAAATGTTTTGCCAAATTTAGATACTACAAAATTGTTAAGCTTTTTCAACTTCATTCCATTTCAGTTCAGAATGTAAATGTTACTCAATTAAAAGCCAGAGCTCTATCAAAAGGAGATTCTTCTCACAAGTAGAGATACTCCAAAACACAATTACAAAATTTCAGAATTAAGATTTCAAAATTAAATTAAACAGGCTCGGTGCCTGTGGCTCAGTGGGCTAAGGCACCAGCCATGTACACCTGAGCTGGCGGGTTCGAATCCAGCCCAGGCCAGCTAAACAAACAATGACGGCTGCAACCAAAAAATGGCCAGGCTGCAACCAAAAAATGGCCAGGCGTTGTGGCGGGCACCTGCAGTCCCAGCTACTTGGGAGGCAGAGGCAAGAAACTCGCTTGAGCCCAGGAATTGGAAGTTGCTGTGAGCTGTGATGCCACAGCTCTCTATCCAGGGTGAAAGCTTGAGGCTCTGTCTCAAAAAAAAAAAAAATTAATTAAATTAAATAACATTCAAGATTTCCTTCTTTAATGTGTTCCATTTCCTCCCTAGTTTTTGTCGGAAAAGTGTCAAGGTCTTTGCTTACAAGCCTTGTTATAATAATTGTAATTTGCTAAACCTTTAAAAGCTGAATTCCATTCATTGATACTTTGATTTAAAAAAAGATTTTCCAGTGATTTTGAACAAACTGCAATCAAAATTTAGAGGGCTCATTTATTAAAAACATGTTAACACACTGACAGACTTGGGTTGTTTTACACAACAATTCTTCAAAGATTAAAACATCTACAAAATCTGAGTGAAAACAAAGAAAATACTGCCCCAAACCACACCAGAGGAATTTTATTTTTTGAAACAGAGTCTCACTCTGTTGTCCCAGGCTAGAGTACCCTGGCATCATCATAGCTCACAGTAACCTCAAACTCTTGAGCTCAAGTGATCCTCCTGCCTCAGCCTCCCAAGCAGCTGAGACTACAGGTGCCTGCTACAACATTCAACTAATTTTTCTACTTTTAGCAGAGACGAGGTCTCACTCTTGCTCAGGCTGGTCTCAAACTCCTGAGCTCAAGCATCGCACCTGCCTCAGCCTCCCAGAGTGCTGCAATTACAGGCCTGAGCCACTGCACCCGCTCTCTTTTATTTTTGATATAATAAAAGATTATACAAAAGAAATAAACAGAAGAACTAGAACCATTGAGTATATACACTTCTCAAGGGTTTCATTGTAAAGGGAAGCAAAGAAATGGGTAGGGGTGGCAGAGGAAATATGGGTTTTTTTTAGTTTTTCATGAAGACACTGGACACTACACATACACACCTTATAGCTTGCAGATTTAATTCCATCAGGAACTTCATCCTGAAAAAGAAAAAAAGGAATGTTTCCAGATGACATTCACTGTATTTTCCGAAAAAATATTTTAAATTTCTAAGATGTATGAGAAAATTTCAGAAAACAAATTACTGAAGTTAGATTTTTTTTTTTAAGAGACAGAGTCTCACTTTATCGCCCTCGGTAGAGTGCTGTGGAGTCACACAGCTCACAGCAACCTCCAACTCCTAGGCTTAGGCAATTCTCTTGCCTCAGCCTCCTGAGTAGCTGAGACTACAGGCACCTGCCACAACGCTCAGCTATTTTTCTGTTTTTGCAGATTGGCTGAGGTCAGGCTTGAACACACCAACATTTTTAATAGACAAGCTAGGTAGTATTTATATGATTTCTTTTTTTTCTTTTTAGAGACAGAGTCTCACTTTGTCACCCTTGGTAGAGTGCCATGGCGTCACAACTCGTAGCAACCTCCAACTCCTGGGCTTAGGTGATTCTCTTGCCTTAGCCTCCCGAGTAGCTGAGACTACAGGAGCCCACCACAATGCCCGGCTGTTTGTTCATGCAGTTTGGCCGAGGCCGGGTTTGAACCCAACACCCTCGGCATATGGGGCTGGTGCTCTACCCACAGAGCCACAGGCACCGCCCTATATGATTTCTTAAAAATAAAAAAATCCAAAAAATTATTCTATGAATTGGTGATCATACATTACAGTATTGCGATCTAAAAATAGTTACCTAGCTATTATTCCTCCTGATGTTCAAATTGACCATATTGATATATCAAATCTGATGTATCAAATTCCCATATTTGACCACTAGAATATCCACTAAGTCTCACTTGATTTTGACACCTGTGCCCTTTGGATATTGCTCCAGTGGTCCTTGGTACCATTTTTTGTTTTCTGTGATAGTAACATATTCCAGGTTCATATTATGTATTTCTTCCTCCACTCTCACAATCAACCATATCTTAAGGAGCCCTAGTTCTTCTCGGAGGAAACTGGTACTGTTTTTTAGTTGTGTTGGCCACTCAGTTCGCTGCAGGAACTATCTGCATGTCCTTGAAGGGATACCCGAGTAGATAATCAATGACACATCAGTACTCTGTAAATTGTAGGACGCTATTCCAATGACAGGTGTATTCCTGAAATAGATTGCACCTGCCTACAGGGAAAGACCCACATAGATCATCACTTCATTGTAGACCCCTCCTGGACTCTGAACAAGGTCAATGTATATTCTTTTTCTATGGCTAGACGTTTACACAGTTTCTAATTTTTTCATGTAATAAAAAGTGCCAAAAATATAGATTAATCTCAGAAGAGCTGACATCTTTACAATATTCAGTACTGCTTTCCAGTCTTCTTTGAACATTTGTCCAATTATTTTATTAAGTAACTGCTAGGCCAAAGTATATACAGCTTTTAAAATTTTTTGATACATCTGCCAAATTGATCTCCAAAAAGAAAACCACTAAAGTGCAGTTCCTCATTCCCAGACTAATAATGGGTATTGTTATTCTTTTTCGCACTGGCAATTAATAATAGAGGTGAAAGAATGTTGTCTTGATTAATTATAAAGAGAATAAATAACTGGCCTTTCAGCTTATGAGAGAGTCCAGCCTCTCTAGGCAGACCATCTGCCTTATTAGTCCCTGAAATCAGGTGCAAAGTCAGGGACTTTTTTTTTAATGCCAAGTATGAAAAAGAGAACTTTAATCTTCATTATTTTTCTATTTTTTGGGTCACACAGTATCACTTGAACAGAGTTTATAAGTAAACTAAAAAAGGGAATAAGAGTGTTAACAAAAAGGAAACTGGTCTTTGTTTCTTTTTCAGCCTCAAAAGTCATGAACAGAACAGCAGCAGACCATCTGAGGTAGCGCTCCAGCTCAGCCAAACCCTGTGCGTGTACTGTCATATCAGATTAAGAAAGCACTGCTCACTGCTCCGGGTGTGACAGTGGCGCTATGGTCATGAAGTAGAGTCCTCTCTGTTAGAAGCATGCTGAAGTATGTAAAAGTGAGAGTCACAGTATCGGCGAGGCACAATACCAAAGCTAGCTATGAAAGGTGATTATTTAGGGAGAAGCAAGGATCCCAAAGGACTTAAAGTGACCTTTGTTTTTTCTCTTTTTTTGAGATAAGAGGCTCATTTTGCCCATACAAACTTTCTTGGATGTCACAAATCACAGCAATCTCAAACTTTTGAGCTCAAGTGATTCTCTTGCCTCAGTCTCTTGAGTAGCTGGGACTACAGGAGCCCACCAGTGTCGGCCATTTTTTAGAGACACTGTTGCTCAGGCTGGTCTTGAACTGCTGAGCTCAGACAATCCACCCACCTCAACCTCCCAGAGTGCTAGGATTATAGGCATGAGCCACTGCGCCAGGCTCAAGTGATCTTTACTCACTCTGATCTTTAATCACCAAACTATTAGAAAATACGAGAACTGAGCCCAGTCCTGTCCTAACCCTAACGCTAACCCTATCCTAACCCTACGAGGAATGTGAACCAGGCACCCCCCCCACCATCCGGGGCATGAGTTTCTCAGGGCGGCTCTCACACTGTATGCACCTTCTGTGTTTCTCTATTACTGGGCTATCACTGGGGTGACAGGGACTGAAAGGGTCAGTTAGTTTCTCTCCCCTCCTAAATCATGAGCTCCTCAAGGGCAGCTCTCATCCCGTAAGCCCAGGTCCTGCCACATACGAGGCACTCAGAAAATATTCATCATTGAGCCAAATTATATTTGATTACTAATTACTTAACTTCACCAGTCCCTTCTCCATCTTCCATTCTTCATAATTCCGGCCTCATCCTGGCTCTTCTCAGCTGAGCTAATATATACATACTTCTAAACTAAGAACATTTTTAGGGGATAAACATCTTCCAATAACTTTTCAAAAAAAAAGCCTTGGATATCTTTAGCTCAGTGATTAGAGTACTAGCCCTGTGCACTAGGGGTGCCAGGTGGCCTGGGCCTGCTTTACCAAAAAAAAAAGAGCATTGGCCACCCATTACTGCAGAGGCTGAAATAATGAGACCCTGTCTCAATTTCTCAGAAAAACCTGAATCACTGGGTCAATTTCACCTAATCTTTAGTATTTCTATGTATTCAAATAAAATAATAAATATATCTTTTAGCACTTCTTAAGTGCCAAAATTGGTTGTTTTCTCTAGTATTCACCATAAAATACTTCTCATCCATCAGTCTGTCAACCTAGAATCAATAAGCTCTTCTTTTATACTAAATACCTTTCAGGTTTTCTGTCTCCTCCAACCTTCTTTTTAAAGTGTCTCATCTAGTTTTATACCTCATTAATGATAATCAGAAATAACTGCTATTTCAAGATGAGGCTCAACTTTGAAATAATTGTGAAACTATTCACATTTTTTCTGACTAATGTTAATAAAAAGCCCATTTAATGCACAAGTGCAATTAAATGCCTTTATTACTATTAACCATATTTTAGCACTTTTACTAAGTCATATGAATAAGATATTGGTAAATTTACATTTTTCCACTTACTTTTTCCTATTACTAAATTGTAAATGCAGAAACTTATAAAATAAAATGGTTAAATAGATCATATGACGTTAATGATTTGCTTATACTTTTACAATAGTAACAAGGTGTTTCATAAATTAATCCTTGAATTTTCCAAAAGTAGTGCCTATGAAGATTAATATAACTAAAAATATACTTCTCATTCTCCTATGAAACTATTTTACATTTGCCATAATTCCACATGCTGGATAGATCTATACAGCACTATTTACACATATAAAATGAACTGGTGAAAACTACCATACCACTTCACGCCTATTATGATGGCTACTATCTAAAAAACAGAAAACAGGGAGCGGCGCCTATAGCTCAATGAGTAGGGCACCGGCTCCATATACCGAGGGTGGCTGGTTCAAATCTGGCCCCGGCCAAATTGCAATAAAAAAATAGCTGGGTGCTGTGGCGGGCGCCTGTGGTCCTAGCTACTTGGGAGGCTGAGGCAAGAGAATCACCTAAGCCCAATCGCCACAGCACTCTACCAAGGGCAACAAAGTAAGACTGTCTCTAAAAAAAGAAAAAAAAAAAAAAAAACAGAAAATAGAGCCAGTATGGTGGATCACGCCTGTAATCCCAGCACTTGGGAGCTGAGGTGGGTGGACTGCCTGAGCTCAGAGGTTGGAGACTGGCCTGAGCCAGAGTAAGAGCTCATCTCTATTATTATTTTTTTTTTTTTTTTTTTGAGACAGAGTCTCAAGCTGCTGCCCTGGGTAGAGTAATGTGATGTCATAGCTCACAGCAACCTCAAACTCTTGGGCTCAAGCGATCCTCTTGCCTCAGTTTTTCTATTTTTAGTAGAGATGTTGTCTCGCTTTTTGCTCAGGCTGCTCTCAAACCTATAAGCTCAAACTATCCACCCACCTCGGCCTCCCAGAGTGCTAGGATTACAGGTGTGAGCCATAGCACTCAGCCAAGAGACCTCATCTCCAAAAAAATAAATAGCCAGGTGCTGTGCAGGTGCCTGTAGTCCCAGCTACTTGGGAGGCTGAAGCAAGAGGACCACTTGAGCCCAAGAGTTTGAGGTTGCTGGAAGCAATAGTACTCTATCAAGGACAACAAAGTGAGACTCTGTCTCCAAAAAAACAACAACAACAACAAAAAAAAAATGTTATATTTAAACTAAGGATTACAATATTTTTTGGTTACATTGGCCCTCTTTTAAAAGCTGCAACAGAGGAAAATATGCATGGCTCTTACAGATTGACAAGGCTTGACAGCACAGTCCCTCCTTCCACACTGACTGATATCATTCCAGAAAGGGCACGGCCTCTTCAGATTTACCTGTAAAATAATAATAGAAAAAAGTTATTAAAAAATCCTGAGATAATAATGAACAAACATGAATTAAGGTGTTATAATCTAGCCATGTTACTAGTTGTAATTATTCTACTTTTTCTACTTACCTATTGTTAAGTTCCAGTGATTATATAATGTAAGTGTGTAGTTACTGCAAGTAGATTGTACACTAGGTTAGAAAGACAGAGACAGCTTCTCAACAGGCCCTGAACAGATGGCCATTAGGAGCCACAGGAGCTCAGATCGTCACTGCTCAAGGACACCCATTTTAAGCAAGAACAAGTTAATGGAGAACAGTTAGACAATCGTGAACTCAGACTGTAACTTAATACTCCAATAATAAGGTTTTCCAAAGTCTTCCACAAGATATATCCAGATAAAATACCACAACTGACTTGTTAAATTAATTCGTGGTCGGTACACAAGTTTTGAGACAGACTGCTATGGTCTATTATTTCACTTCCAAGAAACACATGTGACAGCGTCCTCTCTGACTCACCTGCGCACCTTTCAGCTCACTCAGCTTGTCACTGCTGCTGGGAGGGCGTCACTTGTTTCCATCTGCAAGGATTTTACTTTTCTCGATTTTTATGTATCTCAAAACTTTTGTAATAACCCATGGATATGTCAGAATAAAGTCATACTTCTCAGAAATATATAATTAATTAGAGTCACTCTAATATTTCAGAAAATTATGATCTTACAATGTTGACAACATGATGGTTTCTGTTCTAATTCCAATTTAACCAACTAGTTTCTAACTCTGGAGTACAAAACTCATTATGAAAATTAAGAGTATCAATGGGTGATTTCAGAACTACTTGGTTCACTTTTGTGAACTGAATTTGCTTAAGAAAACCTATATTGATTTTAAGTAAGAACCACAATTTTGAAATTTGGTAATTCTCAAGAAAATGTAATTATCCATTTAAATGTAAAGTATTCCTATACAAAAAGTTAAAATAAAAAATACCTTGTAATATCTAAAGTAGTCACTTTCAAGAAGTTTTTGTAGTCTTGGGAAAAGCCTATAATTATTAAATTTATCAATGGTTTCAACGTCACAGGTACAATCATCCAAATAACCGCTAACCTGTTAAAAAAAAAAAAAGAACTATTAAATTAAAATGTCCTAGAGGCAACAAGGTTCTTTTCCCTCACATAGCTTTTATGAAATAGCCCCCTATTCAACCAACCTTTATCCTCCCTCACCCCAATAATCTCCTGAGATGAGGTATGATAATTTAGTAATACTGTTACTCTTACCTGTAAAAATTACCTGCACTACCACTACATTACCCAGAGTAATGTGGCAGATACCTATGCAGGGCGTGCTGAGCTCATAGCCGCTCTCACACACTCGCAGGTGGTTACTTGGCAGCCATTTATATTACACTCTGCCCCTATCCGGCCAAACTTGACCTGCCCAAGGTCCTGTCTCCTCTCCAGGAATCTGGAATTGAGACTCAAAAGGAGAGGTACGTCTCCTTATGGCTTGGCCAGCAAACAAGCTCAGACCATATTCCAACACGTGAACTGAGTAGCTCATTAGACAGTTGTCGGAGAGAAGAAAGATTTTAAAAGATACACAAAGACTGGTTCAGCACCTGTAGCTCTGAGGCTAGGACGCCAGCCACATACACCGGGGATGGCGGGTTCGAACCCAGACCTGGCCTGCCAAACAAGAATGACAACTACAACAAAAAAACGGCTGGGCATTGTGGCAGGCGCCTGTAGTCCCAGCTGCTCGGGAGGCTAAGGCAAGAGAACTGCTTAAACCCAAGAGTTAGAGGTTGCTGTGAGTACCTAGGCCAATGCAGTGAGACTCTGACTAAAAAAAAAAAAAACAAGATACTCAAAGCAGCAGAGGTGGGGGCGGGGCAGGGAAGACAAGGGTGGGAGAGGGGACAGCACACCAGGCAGAACGTGCAGCAGGAGCACGTGCTGCTTGTGTCCCCAGGGGTTTCTAGCTCCTGCCTCCCCCATCTTTCCTGAAGCCCAGCTCTGCTCCCTTCTTAGTTTTCTGGAGACTCTACAATGGTCTTGTAATTCAGTTGTCTCTGTCTTTCCTTTATTTTAATTTCTCACAGGTTGTATACATCACAGATAAGCTTAATGAATGTATAAAAAGATATGATAATGAATTTATTTTTTAAAATCAATAATTCATAGTAATCTAACAACCCTCAATTACCGGGCCATATTAATTTCTTAGGTTTGGTATGATGCTCAGAATTACTTATCATTAGCAACACTGAAGCAGCAGACTGACCTCAAAGCCAATTCTGATCTTCAAATGCTTAAAAATAATAATTATAGTTACTAAATCAAACAAATGCACATTGGGAAATCACAATCAATAGTATCAGTTATGAAACTAAAATTCTTTACTTTTTTCTTTTTTTTTTTTTTCTTTTGAGAGGTTGGTATCTAGGCTTGAGAGCAGTGACATGATCACAGCTCACAGCAACCTCAAACTCCAGGGCTCAAGCCATCCTTGGCTTCCTGAGTAGCTGAGACTACAGACACCTGCCACAATGCCCTGGTAATTTTTTCTGTTTCTGTTTTCCATAGTATATTGCTCAAGCTAGTCTTGAACTCCTGACTTCAAGCAATCCTCCTGCTTTGACCTCCCAAAATGCTAGGATTACATGCATGTGTCATTGCACCCAGCCAAAACTAAAATTATTAAATGTTTATTTGGATTAGGCAAGCACCTAATAGAATTAAATGTGGTGCCTCGGCACCTGTGGCTCAGCGGGCTAAGGCACCAGCCACATACACCTGAGCTGGCAGGTTTGAATCCAGCCTGGGCCCGCCAAACAACAATGATGGCTGCAACCAAAAAATGGCCGGGTGTTGTGGCGGGTGCTTGTGGTCCCAGCTACTTGAGAGGTGGAGGCAAGAGACTCGCTTGAGCCCAGGAATTGGAGGTTGCTGTGAGCTGTGACGCCACAGCACTCTATCCAGGGTGACAGCTTGAGGCTCTGTCTCAAAAAAAAAAAAAAAGAATTAAATGTGGTTTTAAGTAACAAATATGATTTTAAAGAAACTTATACATTAAAAAAAAAAATAACACAGCACTGCATACTACAGAAGAGACCTTTATTATACCCTGAACCCAGGAATTTGAGGTTGCTGCAAGCTATGATAATGCCATGGCACTCTAGCCCAGGCAACAAAGTGACACTCAAAAGTACTTATGCACTCAAAAGTGTGTGTGTATATATATATACACATATACACACACATATATATATATTCCTCTTACACATTTTCTATGAATACCTTTTTTTTTTTTTTTGAGACAGAGCCTCAAGCTGTCACCCTGGATAGAGTGCTGTGGCATCTCAGCTCACAGCAACCTCCAATTCCTGGGCTCAAGCAAGTCTCCTGCCTCCGCCTCCCAAGTAGCTGGGACCACAGGCACCTGCCACAACGCCCGGCCATTTTTTGGTTGCAGCCGTCATTGTTGTTTGGCGGGCCCAGGCTGGATTCGAACCCGCCAGGTCAGGTGTATGTGGCTGGTGCCTTAGCCCGTTGAGCCACAGGTGCTGAACCTTCTATGACTACCTTTTAAAAGTGCTCAAAGTGTCACCTTGGCGCCTATAGCTCATCGGTTAGGGCACCACCCACATACACTGGGGCTGGCAGGTTTGAACCCAGCCTAGGCCTGCCAAACGACGACATTTACAACAACAACAACAACAAAAATAGCTGGGCACTGTGGTAGGCGCCTGTAGTCCCAGCTACTTGGGAGGCTGAGGCAAGAGAATCACTTAAACCCAAGAGTTGGAGGTTGCTGTGAGCTGTGACGCCATGGTCCTCTACCAAAAGGGTGACATAGTGAGATGCTGTCTCAAAAAAAAGCGTTCTAAGTGTCAATTAGGAAACAGAAAGAAAGACAAGGCGTCCAAATCTAAAATAAAGTAATAAAACTCTCTCTACAGATGACATGATCTATAGTACATAGAAAACCCTAAGGCGGTGTTCTCAACCTTCCTGATGCTGCAAACCTTTAATATAGTCCAAAGGGGTCGCGACCCACAGGTTGGAAACCGCTGCCCTAGGGACTCCACCAACAAACTGTAAACACTAATAAACGAATTCAGTAAATGTACAGGATACAAAACAATATATGAAAATCAGTTGCATTTCTGTACATTAAATTTTATATGAATTTAGTGTCAATTGAGATTGTTCATTGAATGAACAATCTAAATGAATCATCTAAAAAGAAATTAAGAAAACAATCCTGTTTACAACAGTACCAAAAAAGAATAAAATATTAGGAATAACATTAACCAATTACATTGAAAACTATAAAACACTGATGAAAGAAACTGAGGACAACACAAATGGAAAGATATCCCCTGTTTACGAACTGGGAGAATTAATATTGTTAAAATGTCATTCTCCCCAAAGCTATTATTCTCATCACCCATATACACAAAAAAAGGTACTGATATAAGGTCATGGATGTGTTAATTAGCTTGATTGTGGTAGTAAATTCCCAGTGGATATGTATTGATATACATATACACACTACACTGTAAATCTTAAATATATGTAATATATTTAAATCTTAAATATAAGGCAATAAAGTTGAGGGGAGATATAGACAACAAACAAAAATGTGCTTTGTTTGGCAAAGAACTTTAGGTGTATTCAGCTTTATTCTATTTTGTGACTATTAAAAAAAAAAAAAAAAAAAAAAAGACCATGAAAATTATTCACTCACTGACAAAAGTCCATGGGGACAAGTCTATCAGTGAAAGCAGGGAAATACCAAAGCTACACTAAGTAGCAGCACATTCCGAGGACAGGGAATGGGGGAGCTACTTTTGCTCCTGAAACTTCACATTGCTGTCAGATGACTTGAAGGCTCAGCAACCACTGCAGAACCATTTCTTCCACACACCTCACTCAGCAAAGCCTGGGATGTCGCAGACACTCAGAGTCAGTGTACGCCTCTCCAGTATAACCGGTTCCAAAGATCCCTCTGACTAAATTTTAATCCTGGGCTTATTTACTCCCACCACCCAACATAGCATCAAGCATCTCTCCCACGGCCCGGCCACTCGGGCTAAAAATGAAAATCATTTTTTAAATGGATCAAACAAGATACTTGACAGGTTAAATCTGCTAAAATATATTTGCAGAATATGTACAACACATTCCGAATTAAAATAATCATTTGTCTGGAGTAGCCCCTTTCAGTTATCTGAGCCATGCCTCTCTCCCTAGGCCGAGGGACGGGCCACCACCAGCGGTGTTCGGACCCATGGAGCCTGGAGTCCACAGGAGCTTGCAGACTTGTTTCTACCTAACTCAGATGCAAAAGACGTCCACACTGCTTCCATGTGTCTGCTTCCAGTATTTCTTTTGAGGTTATTTCTTTAAAATGCATCCACAGGGGGTGGCGCCTGTGGCTCAGCAAGTAGGACACAGGCCCCATATACAGAGAGTGCCGGGTTCAAACCCAGCCCCGGCCAAACTGCAACAAAAAAATACCGGGCATTGTGGTGGATGCCTGTAGTCCCAGCTACTCGGGAGGCTGAGGCTAGAGAAAGCTGGAGGTAGCTGTGAGCTGTGTGACACAAGGCACTTTACTGAGGGCAACAAAGCGAGATTCTGTCTCTAAAAAAATAAAAATAAAATGCATCCAGGGATTCTGTGAATTGGGGTCTGAAGTTCTGTTTTGTTCATTCGCTCTAATGGTACATAATAGGGCAGTAACTGTCAACAAGGAATGAGAAACTGAAATCTCCATTTGTTGACATCAACCCATTTGTAGAGTAGTTTATACAAACCACACATGTATTAAACTTCATAGGCTTGCATGCCCCCAGGGGGGAACAACCCAAGTGTCTGTGAAAATTTTAAAAATTAAAAATATTTTATTATTTTTTTTTAGAATTGGAATTAATTTTTACTTTTACATATACATGTGTTAATTAGGTTTCCACTTTTTGCCTTCACAGAATTTAAAAGGCTTAAAATTTAATAACAATAACGATGTTTATGATAAGGACTAGAAACAAAAACCACGTAAAGAATGAATGAAGATAAAACATTCAGAAAAGAAAACAGATGATTACTGCATCAAAATATTAAGCAATATTAGTAATAATAATGCCAAGAAAGTAACACATTGAAAGAAAGTTTGACACATTTTCACATTGTCAAATAAGACATTATAGAGTGCTTTGACTCTGAGACTCAGTATAAAGTCATGTTACTTGTTTTTTTCCGAAGTCTCGAAAAATAGACAACTAATATTATATAAATAAAAGTAAAGGAGAGTTTCAAAAACAGATCATGCCAAATCTTATAGACAATAGAAAAATAAATATTTCAAAATAATTTTTTTTTTTTAAGACAGAGCCTCAGGCTGTCACCCTGGATAGAGTGCCGTGGCATCACAGCTCACAGCAACCTCCAATTCCTGGGCTCAAGCGAGTCTCCTGCCTCTGCCTCCCAAGTAGCTTCACCCTCCCAAGTAGCTGAGCCCGCCACAACGCCCGGCCATTTTTTTTTTAGGTTGCAGCCACCATTGTTGTTTGGCAGGCCCGGGCTGAATTCGAACCTGCCAGTTCAGGTGTACATGGCTGGTGCCTTAGCCTGTTGAGCCACAGGCGCCCAGCCAAAATAAAAAATATTTTAAATAGAATTTTTTTTTTTTTTTGAGACAGAGCCTCAAGCTGTCACCCTGGGTAGAGTGCCGTGGCATCACAGCTCACAGCAACCTCTAATTCCTGGGCTCAAGCGAGTCTCCTGCCTCCACCTCCCAAGTATCTGGGACTACAGGCGCCCGCCACAACGCCCGGCCATTTTTTGGTTGCAGCTGTCATTGTTGTTTGGCTGCCCGGGCTGGATTCAAACCCGCCAGCTCTGGTGTACGTGGCTGGTGCCTTAGCCCGTTGAGCCATAGGCGCTGAGGCAATAGAACAATTTTTTAGTGGCCCAGCATGATAGCTCCCTAGCACTCTGAGAGGCCGAGGGGGGAAGATCACTTAACTCAAGAGTTTGAGACCAACCTGAGCAAAGTGAGACGGAGAAAAAGAAAAGCTAGCTGGGAATTGTGGTGGGCAGTTATAGTCCCAGTTATTCAGGAGGCAAGAGGATCTCTTGAGCACAAGAATTTGAGGTTGCTGTGAGGTATGATGCCATGGCACCCTACCCAGGGTGACAGAGTTAAGAAAAGAAGGGAAGAAAGGGAAGGGAAAGGAAGAGGGAAGGGGGAAAGGAAGGGAAGGGAGAAGGGGAAGAGGAAAGAAGGAAAGAAGAAAAAAAAAGGAAGGATGAAAAAGGGAGGGAGGGAGGAAGGAAAGAAGGAAGAAAAAGAAGGGAGGGAGGAAGAAAGAAAAGAAAACAAAGGATTTAAAAGCAAAGGTTGTATATGAGGTTGTATACAAAGATTGTTTATATAACCTTATAAAAAGATGTATGAGTCCCAGGCAATTAATCATAATTTTGAGCAATTAACATTGAAGCACTATTATCAAAGGAACTTGCAACATACAGTAAAAATAGTTTTATAGGATCTGATGTTGTAATAACTAACAGGCATATGTAAAAACTGACCAAATTCAAAGACTCATGCAGGCTGTGAACCGACCTGAAAGATCACTTCCAGGAAGCATGCAAATGGCTTGCTAAGCAGAATAATTCTTAGAATATACCCCTGCTGGCATGGTGCCTACACTGTAATTTCCCTAACATTTACTGAGCACCAGTTATGTACCAGGCTCAAAACTCAGTGGTGTCAGATGACTTTTTAATTCATTTTTTGATCTCTCAAAATTTGTTCAGAAAAGGCTTCAACAAATGCATGTTAAATTTAATCTGATTTACTTCTATTTTACTTTGGTGATTTTCTTTTCTTTCTTTTTTTTTTTTGTAGAGACAGAGTTTCACTTTATCACCCTCCATAGAGTGCTGTGGCATCACAGCTCACAGCAACCTCCAAGTCCTGGGCTTAGGCGATTCTCTTGCCTCAGCCTCCCAAGTAGCTGGGACTACAGGCGCCCACCACAGTTGGGTTTTTTGGGGGTTTTTTGTTTTTTTTTTTTTGCTGATTTTGGCCGGGGCAGGGTTTGAACCTGTCACCTCTGGCATATGGGGCGGCGCCCTACTCCTTTGAGCCACGCCTACTTTGGTGATTTTCTAAGGCCAAATAACAACATGCTTCCTCTGGCTCAAAGCTGAGCCAGGACTCTATGCAGGGAACCCTACTGCAAGTCAGGCAGCGGACGTGAGGGGCGGTAAACGTAGGAGCCCCAGGCAGAAGTGGTAAGAGAGACAAGCAACAGGAAGAAAGAAAAGATAAAACTACTAAGAAAAGAGTCAAAGGACTTTGCAGTTCACTGTGTACTGTAAATAGAAACAGAGATTTTAACTTGGGTTTCCTTCCCAACATTAGATGAAAATTTAGTTTTTAATTTACTTTCTAGCAATATTTATTAACTTTTTTTAGGTGCTTAGGATGATAGTTATTTCTGTGTCCCAACCACCAGATGAATGTACACAATAGTTACAAATGTTTGTTGAACGAATCATCTGCCCCACTCGCTTCCCCTTATCTTTCCTTCTCCATTCTCTTTTCTACCTCACCCTATTTCTCTGCACATCTGTGCATATGCTTGTCTCAGTTCTCCTCTGCATGTCTATTCATCACTGTCCCCTCTCCTTTCTTCTCCCTCACCATTATCCCTTCTGTTACTTGTGTTTCATTTATTGAATTGGAATCAATGGTCTCTATTCTTAAATATATTAAATTTAAGTAGACCATTTTAAATTTCTCTTTTTTCCTAACTATATGACCCTGAGTTTACTATTCTTTTTTATTTACTTATTTATGAGACAGAGTCTCACTTTGTTGCCCTCAGTGGTAGAGTGCCAAGGCATCCCAGCTCACAGCAACCTCAAACTGTTGGGCTTAAGCTATTCTCTTGTCTCAGCCTCCCAAGTACCTGGGACTACAGGTGCCCCTCCACAATGCCCAGCTATTTTTATTGTTGTTGTTGCAGTTGTCATTGTTGTTTAGCAGGCCCAAGCCAGGCTCAAACCCGCTAGCCCCAGTGTATGTGGCCAGTACCCTAACCACTGAGCTACAGGGCAACAAGCCTCAATTTACTATTCTTTAAAGTAGACTTTGAGGTTTGGGGCAGGTGGCTCATTCCTGTAATCCTAGCACTCGGGGAGGCCAAGGCAGGTGGATTGCCTGACCTCACAGGTTAGAGTTTAAGACCAGCCTGAGCCAGCAGATATCATCTCTAAAAATAGCCAGGGGTTATGACGGGTGCCTGTAGTCCCAGCTACTTGGGAGGCTGAGGAAAGTGAATCACTTGAGCCCGGGAGTTTGAGGTTGCTGTGAGCTATGACACCACAGCACTCTACGAAGGATGACAAAGTGAGACTCTGTCTCAAAAAATAAATAAATAAAATAAAGATGACTTTGAAAAGAAAACCATCACTCAGACTAAAAGGAAAAGAAAGGAGCCTAACAGATTTTTGTGTTGGGGAAATATTTAAATTGGAGGATATCAAGAAAGAGGAAAAAAGCCTAATCACTAATCAGGGGGAAAAAAAAAGAAATGTAAAAAATTAAAAGTTCCCCAATTGTAAGCAGATCTCTAATGAGGCTATTAGGGGAAAAATGTGAAGTTTCCTAAATTCAATGTGTACTTTTTAAATTCATTATCCAGATCTCTAGAGTGTAGCTGCAAATGTTGCACAGGGTATCTTCTTTCAGTACTGAACACCTTAAATCACTTATTCCTACCTTATTTATTTTTTAAATGTTTAAACTTTGTGTTACATTTGCATTCAGGAGAAAAATGACCCTTGTTCCTTTTAAGTACTTGTGTGAGGTTTGCAATCAATGAAGGTAAAGAAGTTTTCAGGCTGTCAGTTGTAAAGCAGCAATCCTCTTTCAACTTCCTTTACAGTTCCTGTTAATACCTCAACTCTGCGATCACTCAGCAGAACAACAAAATGCAAGAATTTACAGCAGCAGAAGTGATGATATCATAATCATAATTCATAGTATTCAAAGTGCTTCTTCTCTCTATGAGATGGTGTTATACTCCTATTCATGTTATTTCTGATCATTAAATGAAAATCTACTCAAAAGAAATAACGTGGATGCCTACCCCTTAATTTTGTATAAAATGTAATTTTTATCAATAGAAGTCAACCAAAAAGTGGCTTTAACAAGAGTAATAATATCCAGGCTCGGCGCCTGTGGCTCAACGGGCTAAGGCGCCAGCCACGTACACCTGAGCTGGCAGGTTGGAATCCAACCCGGGCCCGCCAAACAACAATGATAGCTGCAACCAAAAAATGGCCAGGCGTTGTGGCGGGTGCCTGTGGTCCCAGCTACTTGGGAGGCGGAGGCAAGAGACTCGCTTGAGTCCAGGAATTGGAGGTTGCTGTGAGCTGTGATGCCACAGCATTCTACCCAGGGTGACAGCTTGAGGCTCTGTCTCAAAAAAAAGAAAAAAAGAGTAATAATATCCAAATATCAGAGGCTGAGGATACAGGAAACCTGAAAGTTTCTGTGAATGTTCAAGGAACCCACATCTCTCACTGAAGAAAATGGTCCTCATAAAGAGGACCACGAAAGAGTGGGGACATCCTCCCAATTCAGACCAGCCGAATGGGTGTCGCGATGCGAGATCTACTTACATCCAGGAGAAAGAAAGCACATCACAGGACGAGGAGTCACGGGGCATCTGCAGCCCCAGAGACACTTGGCAGGTGGCCTCGGACACAGAAGAGCCACACGTTACCATTCTCCCACCGGACAGAGAAATGTGAGCAGCAGCCCCCTACAAGAGCCCGTCTTAGACAGAAAGGGGGCGAAGGCACCCAGCACAGGCACGGGGTACCGAAGTTCCCAGTCGCTAGAAGTTGGCAAGACCCAGGTTCTGTGAAAATGGCACACGGAGCGTGCGTGGTGCCCTGCGCACACCCTCCCGGGGCAGGGAAGACGGACAACGGTGCACAGACCCACACGGAGAACACAGCGCGCGCCGCAGTCGGGCTACCGGGGAGCCGGGTCCGCGCCAACCCGGAGGGCGGCAGCGGGCTCAGCCCCGGCCCCGAGCAGAAGCACAGGGGCCTCCTTCCCGGCGCCGAGAGGCCGAAACGCGCCCAGCCGCTCGCCGCCCGCGCCCCGCGGAGCGCACGGCGCTCACCTGGCAGAAGCAGCGCTGCGCCGCGGTCCCCGGGGCCTGCTGTCCGCCCTGGCCCGACGCGAGCAGCCACAGCGCGCCCAGCAGGCCTCCCAGGAAGCCCCAGCCGCGGCCCATCGCCGCCCGGCCGCTCGTCGCCCAGCGCCCCGGTACTCCCAGCTCCCGGCGCAGGCGGGGCGCCCTCAGATGGAGCCCGCGCTGGGCGCCCCACCCCGGGGCCGCCCACAGGCCCGCCCCCGGCCCCTCCGCCCCTCGGCGGCTCCTCCCCGGCGCAGCCTGCGGACGTGCTCCGGGTCTCGGGCCCGCTTCCTGCCCGGCGCGTGAGACTGACGCACCGCCCGCCCGACTCCGCCCCACCCGCCCGCGCCCTCCGCTTCCGCCTCCGCCCCGAGCGCAGCCCCGACGCGGCGCGGGCTCGGGGCCGTACTTCCCGGAGTGGGGACCAGAGCCCGAGGGGTCCGCGTTCCCCGCCCGGCCCGCCCGGCCCGCTCGCTCCCCGCCGGACCTTCCGCGTCTCAGTGCGGGGAAACCGAACAGTAAGAAGTCCGTGTCCACACTGCTCCCCATGGTCTTAGGCGGAAAGGGATACTGGAGACCACCCAGACCGGGGCTGCCTGTGTCATTTACACATGGCCACATCAACACAGCAAAAGAAACAGGCGAAATTTATTTTAAAATTTTATTTTCTTGGGCGGTGCCTGTGGTTCAGTGAGTAGGGCGCCGGCCCCATATACCAAGGGTGGCGGATTCAAACCTGGCCCCAGCCAAACTGCAATAAAAAAACAGCTAGGCATTGTAGCAGGTGCCTGTAGTGCCAGCCACTTGGGAGGCTGAGGCCGGAGAATCGCCTAAGCCCAAGAGCTGGAAGTTGCTGTGAGCTGTGATGCTACAGCACTCTACCGAGGGCAACAACGTGAGACTCTGTCTCTAAACAAAAAAAAAATTATTTTCTTTAGCCCAGTATGTACAAAATATAATCAATAGTAAATTTATTCATAAGCTGTTTTTACTCTTTTGATTTTGGAAATCTGGTGTGTGTTTTATATGTACGAGGCAGGTGTGGCCCATGTGGTT
>CAUYON010108147.1:0-27178 GCA_963573935.1 Arctocebus calabarensis
AATCCTCCTCAGCCTGTTTAGAAGGCACTTTAAATCGCAAACTTGGGCTAAGCAGAAGCTTTCCCAGGAAAGCGCTTGTGGCTGGGATCACTCCTTAAGTGGCTATTCACTTACCCAGTGTGCCGAAACTGGGCTCACCCAATGCCCCGAGGACTAAGGCTGCAAGGCGTCTCAGTCCCCGCCTTTAGGCTGCTCAGTCACTAGATTACTCGCTCCTGCCCGATAGTTGTTCTGCGACCCTGAGGGTGGAGCTTGCCGGGGCAGTTCTCCTATGATGGCTCCACACAGCCCACAACCAAACACTGGTAGCTCTTTCTGGCTCGGTGGCTCAGTCTGGAGCCCCAGACAACACTCAAATACCTCCACGCTCTTGCCCCAGTTCTCTCAAGGCAGTGCAACTGAGTGCCAAGTCCAAAAGAAACCCAACCAACTCACAGGTAAGGCCTTTCCATTTTGCAATCTCACTGGTGCTGTAGTCACAGCTGCCGGCAGGATTAGACCAAACGAACACACTCAACCACTTGCCAGATCTCCACTGCTTTTGCCTTCCTCAGGGGGTCCAGAAGTCTCACGCTGTCTCCCTGTGTCCCCAAAGCGATGTTTCTGGGCAGATCTCGCCAGCCAGAGATGCCTGAAGTCTTCTCTCCCCAGTCTCACCCAGCCCAGTTGCAAGGAAGCTGTTACTAAGCCACCATCTTGGCTCCTCAAGCGATTCTCACAATTCTGGAATGTGGAAAGTCTCAGATCAAGACTCTAGCAGATTTGGTGTCTGGAGGGGTTTGTGGGGGCTGCTTTCTGCTTTGAGATGACACCTTTTGTCTGAAATGAACACTTTTGTGCCCTAAGATTTGGAACAAGCTTGTCAAATCGAATCTACAGAATACCTTTTAAAATTGATATTCTTTAATCCAGTAATTTTATTGGTAAGGATCTATAATTTTACTTTTAAGAAGTAAATATTTATTTAAAAATATTCTTCTGCAGCATCATTTACAATAATGAAAAATAGAAACAAAGTAAGTCTCCAATCACCTGAGGAATTCTTAGATAAAATTTGACATTTGCATATAATGGAATAGTTTGCATCCATTAAAAAACCCTGCAAAGTACACAGAAGTCATTTAATAAAATTCAACTTCTGTTCCTGATTAAAATAACAAATAATAGTCAATTAAGAATAAAAGAATTCTTCCTCAACAGGACACATTCCATGACCACACTAAACGTTGGTATGGATCATGAATCACGAGAGGCATTGTCATGAAAGCCAGGGACAGGCCATTGTAGTAGTAAGAGTAAAACAAGAAATAAATAATATACGTGTGAAAAAGGAGGAAATATGCTTATTAGCATTTGCAAATTCTACAGTCGCTACTTAGAAAACTAAAATGTTTCTTAGCAAAGCAGATGGATACAAATGGTTTTACAAAAAAATCAGCATCTTGGCTTGGCGCCTGTAGCACAGCGGCTAGGGTCCAGCCACATACACCGGAGCTGGTGGGTTTGAATCCAGCCTGGGCTGCCAAACAACAATGACAACTACAACCAAAAAATAGCTGGACATTGTGATCGACACCTGTAGTCCCAGCTACTTAGGAGGCTGAGGCAAGAGATTCGCTTAAGCTCAAGAGTTTGATGTTGCTGTGAGCTGTGATGCCACAGCACTCTACCCAGGGCGACAGCTAGAGACTGTCTCAAAACAACAACAACAACAAAACCCCCAGCATCTTTCTGACAAACCAGCAATAACTGGTTAGAAACTATAATGGGGGAAACCCACTCACAATTGCAATAAATAAAAATACAAAGAAACTTCCATTAAATATTTTTAAATGCACAAGACCTATAAGAAGAAAACTAGAACACTTACTGAGAAACATTAAACGAGATTTAGGAAAATACAAAAGAATACCAAGAAGTTGATTGAAAAGATTCACATTGTAAAGGAAATGTGTGTTTTCCAAACTTAAATCGATACATTTGATGTGATTATAATCAAAATAGTAATGGTAGTTTTTTTCTTTTTTAATATATGAAACACTTCCAAAGGCTAGATGAAAGAAGAAATTAGCAATAGTGAACCAGAAAATCTGGGGGGAAAGAAGTAGAAATGGTCAAGGGTCAAGAGTGTTCTTATCTACCAGATATTAAAAGGTCTGTTTGCTACGCTGGTTGACATCCGGAAACAGAATAAACAATATATAAATAATAGTAATAGCTGGTAAAGCAGGTGTGGACGACTAGTGGCTTGAGAGTTACTTTAGAGACAAATCTGAGGGGTGGCCCTCCAGTCAGTAGAGAAGGGAGATTATTGAAGAGGAAACATGCCTATCAGCATTCACGGTCCACATCAAAAAAATGGTGAGAGGGTGATTAATAGTATTATCAGGGGCTCAAGTCTCCTAAGCTACCCCTTTTCTCCAACAGTGGTGAAGAAATACAGTGTTTCCTAAACAGACTAAACATTTAGAAAAATGCAGTTAATCAATCCCTAGCTTAAATTTAAACCAAGTTCAATTCTAGGCAGATTAAAAATTTACATGTTAACTAACGAAAACATAAAAGTGTAAGGTGAAAATTACAACTATTTCAAAATGTTGAAAGTGGAGAAGGCCTGTCTGAGCATGAAAGCACATGGAGAAGATGGTCAAATGCCAAAGATGTGTGTACAAATGTGGCCATGACAGCATTGTTTACAGAGCAAGAAAAGTAAAAGGAAATAGGAAAGAATTAGGAAAGAAGTAAAGAAATCTGGCCCAGCTATGAGATCACAAGACATTGTTAAGAGGAAAAAAGCACTTTGTATGAGTGAGAGAAAAATATGTGTGTGGAGGGAAAAGTTCAGAGGGAGCGATACCAAAGTAATGAAGTGATTCTCAACAGATCTTGGGCTCATGGGTGATTTTTAACTTTTGACTTTGTCTATTTAAGTTTTGCCTGAATAATTTTATAATATGTTTTTATAATTAGATAAAAAAGGAAAAACATACATTTACAGTGTATGAGAAAAATGATGTAGAATTGAATTTGTAGAGTAGAAAACAAGAAGGCAATATACAAAAACTTTAATAATGGCTTTCTCCAGCTGGTGGGACTGTACATGGTTATTTCCACAATTGCTACAATAGGAGCATATTATTTCTAGAATCAGAACAAAAAGGATATATGCATTTCCTGGACTATGTGGTGAGGAATGAGATGAGAAAGGCAGGAGGGAGCTGAGGCTCCAGAGATGAGCAAGGCAGAGATGTCCCTGCCCTCATGGGGCGACAGTCTGGTTGAGGAGAAAAGAAAATAGGAGCTGAGATATGGCATAGAAGGGAGAAATGATTTTTCAGAGTATATCTGGGAAGGCTTCTCTGAAGATGTGACAGTAGAACAAAGATCTAAAGGACAAGCCGGAGCCAGCTGTAGAACATTAGGGGTAGAGGCGGCCTCATCTGAGCTCGTCTCCTACCACTCTTCCATGTTGATCTTGTCTCTGACCACACTGTCAGTTTCCTGTGTTCCTAGTTGCACAGGGACAAAGTACCTTAGACTGGCTAACTTAGAAACTCACAAATTCATGGCTCACAGTTCTAGAGGCTGGAAAATCCAAGATCAAGACACCAGCACATTCAGTGTTTGGCAAGGGAAGATGCTTCATAGATGGCTCCACCCTCATGACTTTGTCAGCTCCAAGATGCCCACCTCTTAGTACTATCACACCGGTGATTAGCTTTCAAGACAAGAATGGGGGGGGGGCACAAACATTCAGATCATTAGCAGGGAGCTAAGTGTACCAAGGGAAGTGGGCGAGAAATCATATCATGGCCGCCTCATGAAAGACAGGTAGGGAGCAACAAAGGGTCTTGCAACAGCTCCTCTCAAGGCTGCCCATCTTCCAGCATGCCTGGGAGGAGCCCTGGGCACTGCAGCAGGACTTGAGTCAGATGGTACTTGAGCCTTACTTCTGTGGCCTGTCTGAAGTTATGTAAGGTCAGCAGGGCATCTGGCAGAGCCCTCTTCTGACACTCCTTGTGCCTCATATATGCCAGCCACAGTCTTGCCTCAGTGTCTTTGAACTTACCATCCCCTTTTACTAGAATACTCTTCTCCCAGTTATCTGTACAGCTATCCCCCTTACCTCCTCTACCTGCTGCTCAAATGTTACTTCTCAGTGAGTCCTTCCCCAACCAGCTGATTTAAAAACTGCCACCGTCATCCACTAGCCCTTGCTCTAAACCTTTTCTGCTTTTGCTTCTCTCCATACACCTCACTATCTGACAGGCAACCAGAGTTCAGTGATTACACGAAGAGTATATCTATCCATATTTAATCCACGTTTCCCATTCCGTGTTCACATTTCAGTCTCTTAAATCGAGGTGTCTCACGTTACACCACCATACCTGTAGGGTGTCAGCATTTGAGAAGAGACACCCTCCTCTAAGGTAACAGGGACCCACCTCTTTAACCTCTAGGATTCGGTAGCAGTGGGGAAGGGGTGGGGATTACCTAGATAACCTACATTGCCTAAATTGGAGTCCCAAGAGGACTTTAACATCCAAAGGCTTTTTAAAAAGTAAATTCCTTAAAGAAAGCTGCCTCCCCAGCACCCCTGGTAGCACAGAGGACAATTCTGTGTGGCAATACAGGGGCATCCCCAAGTCTAGGTCAACATGTTATTGAGGAGAGTTGGAATTTGAACGTTAGCCGGTTTACTTTAATCAATTTGTTCTGCTCCTATTTTCCTGTTTGTGTAAGCACTGAAAAGATGTATCAGAAAAATCAGTGTCTGATTAAGTCTAAAAGGACTCTTTCAATAAGTATCAAATAAAAATTCTATGTGCTAAGATAGCTTGTGTCATGGCTTAATTGGCAACATAGCTTAGTAGGTAATCCGAGTAAGGCCACCATACATTTGATGGCATCTGATCTATGTTGTGCTTGTTTTCTAATGTGTGTCTCTCTTCCCCTGCTGTAACATCCATGAAGACAAAGTCTTCAGTCTTCTTGGTTCACTGTATCCTTTCCCCTAGCATCCCTTCCCAGAAGCATCACCTCTAATGCTTGGTGAACATCCCAGACAGTGGTCCCAGGAACTTAATTCTTTCTGAAAACAGGCATGATTCTCTCCCCCTCGTTATAAGATTCAGATGCAAGGAATGTATTTGGACTTGAGTTTGGAACCCTCAACCTTGGTGCATGAAACTTAATGGTATGGTATCCAGAGGGGCCTGGCAAGGGCAGAGGTGGCAGCTACAGTGCTCACAGTGTCCAAGAGGTGGCAGTAGGAAAAATGCAATGCACAGGGTAAGTCTGCTGAGGAGTCTCTCTGCCTAAGCCCCTTCGCCTGGCTTGGGAAGTATGTGTATGTGCTGGTTGGACAGGATGCTATGTGTGAGTGGCAGGGTGGACTATGTAATGTCCACTCAGCCCTGCCATTGGTTTCCCAGCTTTGGACTGAGCCCTCGTGGGAGCCTGTTCCAGGCCCAGAGATGCTCTCACCTGTGTTCTCACTCACTTGACCTCCCAATTTTGAGATCAGGCTGTTTCCTCTTGCAACCCATTACTTCTGGGAGCCCTCTGCTGGGGTTAGTTGCTGGGGGTGTGTATGGGGAGAGAGAGAGAGAGAGAGAGAGAGAGAGAGAAACTTCACAGAGAGAAAGTCTAGACTAAAGCAATGTTTCTGAAAGTTTGCCACCCCAAGTCCCCCGTGTCCTAGTCACTAGGCATGTTGTGCTGGGCAGCTCCACAAACTCTGGCTCCCCCTCAGGCCTCCTGTTCTGAACAGAAGGTAAACGGAGATGTGAAAATTGCCATGATTGAAAAGCATCCCAGATGTTTATGCATTGCAGTCTTTGAGAAATACTGGTCTAGAGGTTCCTCTACCCCAGTTTAAGCAAGTGACCAAAAGGACAGTGATCACCCAGTGAGAGGGAGGAAATTTCAGCACCAGAGAACAGGGGACAAGAGGACCTTTCAGCCCATGAGCACCATGTCTTAGCTATTGTGAATAGTGCTGCAATGAACATGAGGGGGTAGATAGCTCTTTGACATATTAATTTCCTTTCCCTTGGGTATATCCCCGGCAGTGGGATGGCTGGATCACATGTATGAGGAACCTCCACATTCCTCTCATAGTGGCTATACTAGTTTACATTCCTACCAACAGTGTAAAAGGGCTGCCTTTTCTCCACATCTGTATCAACTTTTGTTATCAGAAAATATGGTATCCCAAAACAATTAAATACTACTCAGCCATAAAAAGAATAAAATTCTGTTATTTGCAATAACATGGATGTCGGGTGAAATAAGCCAGGCACAGAAAGAAAACTACCACACAATCTCACTTATGTGTGGAATATTAAAATGTCAAACTCACAGAAGCAGAGAATAGAATGGCGGGGAATCAGAGGTGGAAGTTCAGGGTGGGGTTGGGGAGATGCTGGTCAAAGGGTACAAAGATTCAGCT
Organism: Arctocebus calabarensis; assembly: GCA_963573935.1. Lineage (NCBI taxonomy): Eukaryota > Metazoa > Chordata > Mammalia > Primates > Lorisidae > Arctocebus > Arctocebus calabarensis. Next base: position 6,455 of record CAUYON010108147.1, read on the forward strand.
CAGGGTCAAGATTCAGGGAAGGGCTGACAGATTGGTAGGCTCAGTGGGGCATGACCTCTAGGACCAGTGAGGCTGGCCGTGGTTAGCTCGGGGATGGGTTGCCCTTCAGGTTCATGGCGAGACCACAGAGTGGAGTGTGGACTTGGAAAGGAGACAAGGCAACAAGGGGCCTGGACATGCCTGGCGATTTCAATATGAATATGAATTATGTAGATAATTCAGCCCCCAGACCTCCTACCCCACTGACCTACTCTCTACCCAGCTCTGTGCCCCTCTGTGCCATAGCCACTTCCTTCTGTGGTCATGTTACGACACCATGTTGACATGTGAAACCACCACTCCTGTGGAGTCTCCACTGCATGCATCCCCCTCTCCAGCAGCCAGCTGACTCCTTCTACTGTTGCAACCATCCTTTGACCCCTCCAGGGGCCCTAAAGGCAAGTAGTCTACTATTTTTCACTCTCCTTCACCAAAGCCTTCCTGTGTCCTTGCTCCTTCTTCACCCAGCTTGACCTCCATGGCTGATCATCATCACGTCTCCGTTGAATCCACACACAACTAATGTGTCCCCTGTCATTCCTCATACTCATCTGGCAAAACCTAACCCCGATGAAATGCAACTCTGTGCCTATGCTGGGTCTGCACAGTGCCACTGGATGTGGCTGGAGCACCACACATGCTGAGTAGTTTTCCTACCGAGCAATGGCCACTAATGCCCAAGTGGGCCCTTGCCACCAGCAGTAATCACACTGCGGCCCACAACACCTCAGCCTTCTGTCTCCCAGAAGCACATTTCAAGCCTTCTCTCTTCAAACCAGTACTCCCCATGACTCCCAATCAGTGACCTGGCTTCCTGTTTCAAGGAAAAAATAGAAGCTATCAGAGAACTTCTCCAAGCTGCTACGAGGTCTCTCCCACCTGCCTGCATCTGTGTCTCTGCTTCCTACATCACCAATTTCTCACTCTTTACCAGCTCATTAGCACGCTAGCATGTTACCTCTGTAATTTATCCCATATTTAAAAAATACTTTTTATCTTGTCACCCCATATCCCTATAAACCCCTCATCTCTCTGTTCTCCTTTGTAGCAAGACTCCTAGAGAAACTTGTCAATCAGCACACCGTGTTTTCACTTCTTCTTCCCACTCTTGATTGAAAACACTCTGATCTGCCGTTGTCCTTCCATGTTTCCATGGAAATTACTCTTGTAAGGTCACTCATAATCGCCACATTGGCAGACACCATGTTCAATGCCTTGTCCTCATCTTACTTGTCCAACCTATAGGATCTAGACCAGCAGTTCTCAACCTGTGGGTCATGACCCACAGGAACTGTATTAAAAGGCTGCGGCATTAGGAAGGTTGAGAAGCACTGATCTAGACGGTTGATGGCTGCCTCCTTCCTGACTCACTTTCCTCGGCTCCTCCATCCCTTCCATGAGTGGCTCCTTGCTTACCTTTCCCCCGGGAGTGGGACTGACTGGAGCTTAGTCCTGGGGCTGCTTTTCCGTCCCTGCATTCACTGTCTTGTGGATCCCATCCGTGTCATGACTTTTGGTACTGACTTGGTGTCACCCATTCTCCAATTATACCTCCAGCCCTGATGCTGCCCTCCTTGTGTCTTCCTCACCTCACTTTAAAGTGCCTTCATCCTTCCTGTTCCTCTGATTAAAAAGTTAAGTGTCATCCTTGACTTCTTTCTGTCCTAATCCAACTCTCAGCTGCAATCCAACCCTAATGACTCTTCATCAAAGTCTATCTGGCAACTGGGTTATTTCAGTTGTCCCCTAAGCAGTCTCCTAGCTCCACCCTCACCGAGCAGCCAGAGTGATAATTCATATGAACAGAAATCAGGCCGCAGACTCCCTTGACTGAGATCCCTCGATGTATCTCTGCATCATTCTGTATGGCATCTGGCCACCCCCATCTTGACCTCTCTGACCTCATCCCCTACCACCTTCCTCTCTTGGTCATACTTCATCACACCAGCCTCTGCCAGGTGTGCCTCTGCTACCAGGGCTTTTGCAGTTTTGGATCTCTTGACTTGGAACAGGTTGGCCCCTCACCTCCTTCAAGTCTTGGCTCAAATGCCAAACTCACAATGGGGCCTTCCCTGATCTCCTTATTTCAAATATGTGTTTTACTTCTCCCCATGGCACCAATCATCAGCTAGCAGGCTGTACCTTTGGCGTCATGGCTTTCGGTCTATTATCCATTATGGGAAGAGTTTTGGCTTATTTTGTTGGCTTCTGTAATCCCAAGGCCTACAACAGCACCTGACACATAATATCACTGAGCAAATACTTGATATATGAGTTTGCTCAGGCTGTAGTTGGACAAGGTACCATGGACTGGGGGATGGGGAGTTAAATGACAGCAGTGTATTCTTTCCTAGTCCTGAAGGCTGGAAGCCCAAGAACAAGGTGTCAGCAGAGCTGGTCCCTCTTGAGGCCTGTCCTTGCCTTATAGATGGCTACCTTTCCCTGTGTCCTCCCATGGCCATCCATCTGTGGGTATCTGGGTTCTCATCTCAAAAGGACACCAGTCCCATTGGATTGGGTTCTACCCTAATGAAGTTTTGTTTTAATTATCTCTTTAAAGGCCTTATCCCCAAATACTGTCATATTCTGAGGTTCTGGGGATTAACACTTCAATATATGAATTCTGGAGAACACTAGTAGGCCCCTAACATCTGATTGGTTAATCAGTGAGGGGGGGATAAAATGGGTCTCTTATAGGGAAAGGGTCACTGTTAGTGAGGGTTGGGAAGGATATAAGGGAACAGAGGGGCAGTAGATTTCAAAGAAGCTTCAATTCTGGGATGGATGAGTGTCAGTGAAGAGTGAATGACATTGGCAGAGGGTGCTCATGTCCACCAAAGGATGAGATGTAGGAATGGGGTTGGGGAGAGGGAGCTTAGGAGAAGATGAATTGGTGGAGCTGAGATGTGAGAAAGGAGGGACTATCCAGGCTTTGCAGAGTAGAGAAGGTGAGGAGTCAGAGGACTGGTGGGTAGTTGACAATCCGAGCGGATAGGATCCAGGTGTTGGAAATGTCACCCACTGCCAGGATTGTCTATGTACTTTACAGGGCACAGTTCAAAATGAAAATGAAGCTCTTTTGCTTGAAAACATGAAGAATTTCAAGATCGTGACAGCAGAGCCACAAACCAAGTCAGTGTAGCCCTTCTAAACATGGAACCTCGTCTGACCCCACTGGTCACACATCCAGGAAGGTGGCTTTTCTGAATGGGATCTGGCACAGAAAGGCAGACAGGTTAGAAGTTCGATCAATCTCTGGGTGGAAGGCTTGGCCTTTTGCATTGGGTTGGGAACTTTTTTCTGAATTGTGATCTGCATTCTGCCTTCTTCATTTTTCTTTTAGCAACTACAGCATGAACCCTGGGAGCTGTGTCCTCCCACAACTCTTAGCGCAGTTCCTTACACATGACACGCACTCAGAAAACAGGGGTGATTGTCACCTGCCAAACTGTGCTTGGATCGCTGACCAGTGCAGAGGTAACAGAAGGGCAACTGCTGGCTGTGATGGAGGTGGGGAGAGGGACTGAGGGCTCATTTGCATAATGAGAGTCTGAGCTGTGCTGGGGGTCTAGGGGAGGCTGAAGGCATTGCAATTTGCTTGGAAAAGGACACTAAACTGCTCAGTGCCTGGCCCAGGCAGGGAAGCCAATGGCCAAGCCCTTTCCATACTGGTGCAGGGAGCATTTTTCAGGCAGAAGGGATGGAGGGAAGGCTGCAGCCCTCCCCTGCTGTCCCCATGAGTGCCTGGAGCCATGTGGTGGGGACTCAGAAAGCCCTTGAAGAAGACAATAAGTAGGGAGAAGCTCATGCCTTACTCAGGCTTTCCGCAGGGAGGAGGCAGGAGCCAGAGGTGACATTGGCATTGGGGACAATGTCAAGGTGGTAAGTTGAAGGCTGCTCCTCACCTCAGCCCAGCCCCTCCAGGCTTAGCTCTACAAGGATCTAGTAAGCACCTCTACCAATGAGGTTTGGTGCTGGATGCTAGGGACACAGGAAGAGACAAGATCCCTAGCCCTGAGAGAGGAGGAGCTCCTGCTGCCTATATGAACACCCCCGTGAACCCAGTGCAGCTTCCTGTCGACTGAAGCTGGCATATATTCAGCTCACGCCTAAGCACCAGGTGCACTCGGTGTGAGGACCTCCCCAACACGCTTAGCAACCGTTTGGGGCAGGCACTGTCAGCATCATTCCCATTTGACAGGTAAGGGAACAGAGATGCAGAGAGGTTAAGTCACTTGCTGAAGGTCGCAGAGCCACTGTGTGAGACTGCTGAGAGCTGCAGCAGGCAGCATGCTCCAGAGGCAGCATTCCCCCTGCTTCCTGTCTCTTACCATCCACAGAGGCCCCGTGTCTGTGTGGGAAGAATGAATGCAAGTGCACAAGGCAACAGTGGGAGGAAAGGCATTCTGGGCAGACAGGGAACTAGAAGTAGGCTTGTGTTGCTGGAGCCAGAAGCTCAAGAGGGGACATGTAGACCCTCGTGCACACTCTGGAAGGGCTATGTCTTCAGCAGTTGTTTGCACAAGGGATTGTGGCTGTTAGGAGCAGGACAGGACATGCTGGTGACTGGCAAACTCAGGAAGTTGGCTCCAGAAGAGCCCCAGTCTGTTTTCACCCAACAATCACAACCCTGGCTCTGCCACCTTGAATCGGGGTTTCTCCCAAAACATAAACAGTCCAAAGGAGCCCCATCATTAACCCAGGTGATCTTGCTTTTATTCCATGGAACCCTGCTCCACAGGCCTGGACTTGACCCTCCTTGCCTTCAATGTGGAGAGTGCCACATATCTGTCAAAGGCCAGGTCCACTCTGTCAACCCTGGAATAGCTGGCCAGGGCAACACTCTGAGAATAAGAGGCAGAAATGGAAAGGAAAGTCCCATGTCTGTGGGGAGGGGGGTTGGTGTTACTCCACCAGGATGGGGCTGGTGGAAGTTCCCTGTATGCCTCCTTAGGCTCATTCCCATGAAAGGCACTCTTGTGTGGAGGGGAGGAAGGGGTCATCAATCCCAGCACTGGGATGGGCTCTAGAGGTGCAGAGGATGAAAAAGAGTCTGGACAGCTCAGGAGGGCCCCAGAGGAGGGCTCCTTGGAGGTTTTCCCAGCCCCAAAGTCTCAGAACTGTCCTGCTCCTCTCTTAGCAGCCCCTTGCTGTGTAGTTCCTCCTGGGCTAGTGTCATCTCAGCTACCAGTATTTTGTCCTGCCCTGCTGAACCTTCCACCTAGTGGCCTCCTAAGGTACCCCCCCATCTCGCGCTCCTTGCAGGCCCAGAGGATTCCTTTTTCTCCTCTTTCCGCCCCTGAGGTCTTCCAAGGCCATTTCCAACTCTGTCATCTCTCTATAGGCCGTGGGGGAGGCAGGATTCCCCCCATTTCTCAGATTTCACAGGAGGGAAGTCTGCCTTCTCAATGCAGGGTGGGGGGAGGTGAGTGAGGAAGCCAAGGTCACCCAGCCATTGCTGAACATGGCCTAGACCAGGCCCTTCTTCTGCGGGACTAGTGGGGACCTGCCGAGGTGGGGTCCAGGCTGCTGCCCCCCGGCGCCCCTCCTTTCTCCAAGGGCACCGGCCCAAATGGTAGGTAAGCCCGGGTTGACACAGGAGGGGGTTGGGCAGCTCGGAGATGACTGGCGCACCGGCCCTGGGCGCAGCTGCTGGAGCCTGCTGCTGCGCCAGGTCTTCCGAGGGCCCGCGTCCCGGGCCACTACTGGGCCGGTGCAGTGGCCAAGGTCTCCTGAACGCCCCGGGCCCGCCGACCAGGCCCCGCCCCCCGGCAGCACGGGCGGGGGCAGGGGCGGCGCCGGCGGAGTGGGGCGCGGGCGCGCGGTGCTCGGTGCGCGCCGCCGCCCCTCCGGCCCAGCTTGCGGGCCCGCTCTCCCAACCCCCTTGGCCCACTGTCTTCGCCCCCACCCCTCCTTCAACTCCTCAGCCCAGCAGCCCAGCGGCCCGGTGCGCGGGGCAGCGCGACGATCGCGGCCTGGCGATCCGGGCACGGCGGTGGTGGCGGGCGAGGCGCGGGGCGCGAGGCCAGACCTGGCGCGGCGGGGTGCGGGGGGCGGGCAGCGGAGCAGCCCCCAGAGGAGAGCAGGGGCAGGCAGGGGGGTGCCGAGGTAATGGGCAGGGCCTGGGCGCCCAGCTGCGAGGGGCGGGGGCTTCAGGCGCACTTCGGCCCTGGTGGGGCGAGCCACAGGGCAACCGGGGCCGCGGGAGGGCAGCCGGGCCGGGTGGGTGGGAGGGAGGAGACCGCTGGGCTGGGCCGGGGGGCTTGGCCGACGGGGAGCAGGTGGGCGGGGACAGGGGCCCTGTTGAAAGAGGCGCAGCGCGAGGTGGCGGGTTGCGTGCGCAAACAGGGCGGCCGCCTCCTGGGCCCGGAGAACGGTGAGGCCGCTGGGGTTGGGCCCCCCAGCCCCGAGGGCATGGTTCAGTGTCCAGGGCAGCCGAGCTGGGCTCGAGGCACTGTTGGGGAGGTGGGGATCTAGAAGCTTGGCCGAGCCAAGGCGCTAGGGATCTTGAGCAGCCCCGGAGAAGTGTTGTTGGGCCAGATGCAGGAATTCCTGGGCAGGGCGCTGGTGTCAGGCCAAGGTGGGAGAGAACAAGCACTCTCAGGGCTGGCATGAGAAAGGGGACAAGGGGGCCCCAGAGTTTGAGTTTGAGCCTAATTTGGGAGTTGCCTTGTCACTGGGTGGGTCCATGAGTCATGAGATTTGGAGATCACAAAACCCTTTCCTGGCGATCAGTTCTGAGTGAAAGAAATAAAGAGGGCTAGGGTTCAAAGAAGTGGTTTGGAGGCCTTGCTTCGGGACCCTAGGTGCCCTGGTGGCCACCAGGCTTCATGCTAGAGATTTGGAGAGCGGTGCCCCAGAGTACTGTGATTCAGAAGCTTCAGGCTGGGGTGGGGTTAAGGAAGGTCTTTGTGGTGGCCGGTTCCCCGCCTTCCTTCCTTTCCAGGCTGCCAGGATTCAGCTGTGTTCCTGTGGGGAGTGGGTTAAAAATTCCTTCAGCCTACAATCAGCTATACAGTAGCCACCAGGGGCAGGAGGGACATACATTCGTGACTGCAGCATCACATATTCTGTCGTGGAGCCTTCACGCTTGCTTCCTCACTGTTGCCATAGTAACTGCCTATTGATGGTGTTTTTATAGGGGAAGAAGGCTCTAAATTTGGGGGGTAGGGGAAGGCCTCATGTCAGGCCGAGGGAGCAGTGATGGTGGCCAGAGAAGAGCCAGTGGAGCTGTTTAGGGGACTTCCTGGCTCGATAGAAGCCTAAAAATGAACTGGTGCCTTTTGCAAGCGTGTCAGGATAGCATGAATTTGGGTCTACGACAGGTGCGGGCGTGCATGCACCAAAGTTGCGTGTTTGTGACAAAAGGGGACTATGTGTAAGCTGTTATGTAATTTCCTCACATGGAAATTAAAGGAGAAAACAGTAATTTTCTTCAATAAGCAACGAAATTTTTTCTCTTCCATTTTTAGTAAAGCCTTTACTCATTCTTTTCAAACCAGATACAACAGCTCCATTTTTCTTCAATCAAAAAACATGCACGTCCTCACTAAGAGAACCTTAGAGAGCCATGATGGAAGTAGAATTTTGAGATAATATTCCATCTTTGCTCTGATAAACATTGAGGCCGATTTTGTCACCATGCAGGCCTGTCTGTTGACAAACTCACATGTAAATGGTTTAATGTGGGGTTCAAAAGAGAATACCTCTTGATGTGGTGTTTCCACAGATAAATGTTAGCTTCGTTGTTTCTCCTTTAGTTTTAAATTTATGGTTTATATCTTGCCTGTTTTCTGGAAGGATATATATGCACAATGAGATTCTGCAAACATACATGGGAAATTGCATAGCACATCATAGGATAGGTGCAGATTTGCTTAGCAGCTGGACTTCTGGGGCTTGCCTGGTGGTGTTAACGCCCAGGCAAGAGGGGCACACTATGGGTTACACTGTGCCCATGTCTTGCATCCAGCCAGTCATAAAACCAGAGCTTCTGCCTGGGGAGGGAAACAGTGGGGTGATTGCTCCCAGATGTGGAGAGCTCAGCCAGTGGCCTGGAATATGTGTGTGAGTGGGTGTGTATGCTGCAGAGAGGGTCAGGAGGAGCAGTGTGCTGTGTCCACAGCGCATGTGCTGGCTGAGTAGCCCTTCCCAGGAGGAAGGCTTTTCAATAATAGCTCACATTAGAGGCACCTTCTACTTAGTATCTTAGTGTTGATCATCTAAATCCATGTCTTGGTACTCATCTGTGGTGGTCTTCAATAGAAAGAGAGGAGAGATGCCTGGTTCCAGAAGATTCCAGGTGTCTGCCTCCATGTCAGATGAAGATGAGCACAGCAGGTTGTCCAGGTTTGGGCCTAATAGACGTGCCCAGGGCTGTGAAGAATGCAGTCGTGCTGTGCATGGAGGAGCTGACTTTGCAGGACATGTGTTCATAGAAGGTTCCTGTAAGCCAGTCCCAACCAGGCTGTGGCTTTTGAGATGGTTGTTGTTACTGCCTTAAGCTTTGTTTTCAGGAGAACATGCTTGTCGTTAGAGGTATCTGTGACTCACCACAGTTATCAAAATTAGTTACCAATTAAGGTCCTGCCTCTGTCCCTATCCATTTGCTTAACCTTGCTTGAGTCCCCACATCACTGGGATTCATTTACTCATCTCTCTCTGAGGTTCTCTCCAACTTGAAGGTGCAAACATTCACTGGGGAGAGCTGGAAGAAGGAGCTTAAGCCTATAGGAGTTATCCTTTTTTAAAGAAAAGGGTTAGCCCTCGGGTCTCTTGGATGCCCCAAACATGTTTCGAGGGAAGTAGCTGAAAGGTTTGCTTGGAGCTCTGCTTGTCCTTGGTGTCTCCAGGGAAGAGCTTGGGGGAAGAATGAGCAGCCATAGGAGCTGTGAGTGGCTGCACAGAGGGCGGTCAGCACACAGGATACTGTTTGAACCTTTTGACCAGGCCGGGAGTGGGAGGGAGGTTACATCCTAGGGCCAAGAGGGTACCCTGTAGACATCTGGGAGTGATTTCACCACAACTTTGCTTTTCTCCTTTGCCAGGCAATTGAGCTCCTGGAGCTGAGGAAGCATCATGGCAGGTGAGTTTTTCCAGGCCCAGGCAGAGTGGTGGGGGGCCAGGCCCAGGGGTCCAAGGGAAAGGTGCATGCCCGTCTTTCAAGTCCTTCCCATCTTAACTGTCATTGTCCATTTGGCCGAGCAGCAGCTTTGACATCTCAACTCCCGCCCCATACTGGAGCGCATGCTCACCTGTGGATGTGCCCCTCTGTAGGCTGCTGCCAGAGATACCCGAGGGACAGGGCTGGGGCCTGCCTGCCTACAAGCCTGGACACCAAGGGCAGTTGCCTGATGTGGGCGCTAGGAAGGCCCACCTATGGGTGAACACCAAGAGCATGTGTCACCTCTTCATTCATCCTCCAAAACCTCAGCCCAGGCTTATGTGAGGGCATAGTTCATGCCATGCTCGTCAGCTGGGTGAGAGCTGGGTCTCTCCCTGTGCAGTATGGAGATATGGCTGGCAGGAAGGTCTATGTCCACTTTCCAAAGGCGGAGACTCCCCATCTAGACCCTTCTACCTCCTTTTCCCAGAAGCACTCTCAGGTTCATGTGTGCCCAGCCTCCTGATCCAACCCAGCCTGTCTTCTTACTAGATTGTCTTGAGCAAGACTCTGGCTTCCAGATGATCTAGTAGCATAGGTGGCAAGTCCAGGTGGAGGGATGCCACCCTGGTAGGGTTTTATGGCATTGTTCCACATGAGTGCCACCAGCGTCAGTTTCAAAGGGGAATACATTCTCACCGCAAGGGCTCCAAATTTCTGTTTCCAAGGTGATGCAGGTCCTGGGCATTTATTCACTGATGACCACCGTACTCAGCATCCCTATTCTTTTTCTGCCCCTGTGTGTCCTACTTGGCTCCCATATTCCACCTTATAACCAGGGGCCTGGGCCTTGTTATCACAGGGATGCAATGGAGCCACAGGAGGCAGTCCTTCCATCCCTTTACCAAGGGCCCGCGTGTGCCCTGGCTGACAGCCTAGGCTCCTGTCCACTCACTTTGCCTTGTTCCCTCCATGATGGTGCTTCAGTCCCTGCACTGACCCTGGGTGGCAGGAGCCCCGGGCACCTCCCCATTCGAATCTCAGTGTGGGCTCTCTCTTCAGTGTTTCTGGAAGCCAAGAATGCACACTCGGTCCTGAAACGGTTCCCTCGTGCCAATGAGTTCCTGGAGGAGCTGCGGCAAGGCACCATCGAGCGGGAGTGCATGGAGGAGATCTGCAGCTATGAGGAGGTCAAGGAGGTGTTCGAAAACAAAGAGCAAACGGCACGTACCACCCTGTGCGAGCAGGCCTGGTGTCGCAGAGGAATCAGGAGCAAGGAAGGATAGCCCCCCAGCCTAAGGCGCGCCCATGGGGCCATAGAGGGACACAGAAAATATCCTTATAGTGCCAGCACCTGACTCTCAGGGGGCCACTGACTTGGGAGCACTGTCCTTAGCCCTCGGTGCATTCCACAGCCTCCCTGTTAGCTCTCTGAGGCCAGGCAGACGGGGAAGGGGGGGAAGCAGCCACAGGCTTTGCCCAACACTGCACCATCCTTGCTGAATTCAGGCCTCTGAGGCCCACTAGGAATGTGCACTTCTAGTAACCGGCACCTCTTCTTTTGCAGATGGAGTTCTGGAAGGGGTACCCAAATGCCGTCTACTCAGTGCGAGACCCCTCGCAGAGCTCAGATGCCATGTATGTGGTGGTGCCCCTTCTGGGGGTGGCATTGCTGATTGTCATCGCCTTGTTCATCATCTGGAGGTGCCAGCTGCAGAAAGCAACCCGTCATCACCCGTCCTATGCTCAGAACCGGTACCTAGCCAGTCGCGCCGGGCACAGTCTCCCCCGGGTCATGGTGTACCGGGGAACTGTGCATAGCCAGGGAGAGTCCTCTGGGCACCGTGAGGCAGGGAGCAACCCCCAGGTGGTGCTGGGGCCCAATCGGGGGGGCAGAACCACGGTCCGGCTTGAGAGCACCCTCTACCTCCCTGAACTCTCCCTTTCCAGACTATCCAGTGCCACCCCTCCCCCCTCCTATGAGGAGGTGACTGCTCCCCAGGAGAGCAGCAGTGAGGAGGCCAGTGTCTCTTACAGTGACCCGCCCCCAAAGTACGAGGAGATAGTGGCCACCAACCCTGGCGCCGACAAATAGTGGGATGTGTGTCTTATCCTGTGTGAATGCCTCTCTTATTTTCTTTTTAACTTTTTAAAGACTGTGCCACCACAAAACAGCCTTAGTCTCCTTGTTGCCAAATAATTCCCTAACCGTGGAGAATTAGGAAGTCAGTTGTCAGAGACAGGTGGAGAGGGTTAGGTAGGGAGCATTTATGGTCAAAGTCCACTGGGAAGCCACAGTGGCCACAGTGACCAGCTCTTCCAAATGCTCCCCCAAAGCCCCACCATCCTGTCCTCCCGTAAGGGACTGGCTTCTCTTATGCCAAAGGAATCCCCTGTTGAGTTGATTGTGGCCAGGATGGCCACAGGCCCAGTCCCCCAGGCTGTGGGGCTGGCTGGAGGCCTGTCTATGTCTGGAATCCTATGTCACAGAGGTTAGGGAGAGAAGCCAGCCCTCCAGCACCTCTCTTAGAAGACAGTTCTGTGCTTTCTGTCCTTGCTTACATTTTGAGGTCAGGGACAAGGATTGAGCAACAAACAAAATTTTAATGGTAATGACAAGCAAATAAATAATGAGTATAATAGAACAAAACTCTAAAACCCGGGCCATTCATAGGAGGCCTGAGGAAATCCATCACACAGATCTATGACATTCCCTTCCCCCAGCACCTGGAAGGAGGATGGGTTGTGTGGAGGATGAGGGGCAGGGTTTGGGTGGCAGAGCTACTTTCTCCATATTTACCAAGGGGCCCAATGTGACTTTGCCTCCCCCAGACCTTGGCCCTCCAGGTGTGTGTACCAGCCATGCTGAAACCACTACCTGCTGGCATGAGCCCACTTACAGTCCTGGAGCACTCTGCCATGGGGACACTGATGCTCCTGGCCCTGCCTCTGCAGCCCATGGCCTTCCAATGGGCTGGGAAGAGCTGAAATTTTCTCCTTGTGAAATTGATGATAGAACCTTGAGTGAGCTTGGCCTACTTGGCACAGTGCTCCCTGGCTTTGAACTTTTAGGATACTTCCCTTTTTGTGAGTAGGTGCATTGACATTGAACTTCAGATGGATGATTTCTCCTTAAGGATGGTGCCCACCTGGGAGAAGATCCTAAAGTGTCCCTTTTGAAACATTCTTTGTGGGGGAAGCCCATGGGGTCAAAGGCCCATCTGGAGTTTGTTCTGCTAGCCTGTTTTCTGTGAAGCTTTGGATAGCAGTGGGGCAGAGGTGACCTGCCCTTTAACTAACAGTGACTGTGCAAAAGATTCTGTTGACACCACCTACCCCCACTCTCCTGTCCACCCTTCTGGCCTCAGTGCCAAACCATTTTTCCTCTGTGGTGCTTTAAAAAATGTAGCAAAGTTTTGTGTGGCCCAATAGAGTGCACAGCCTAGGTCCATCAGCAACCACAGCAGTTAAAACCCATTCAGTCGACAGCTTCTTTCTGTCTAAACAGCTCCCCAAGGCAGAGATCGGGACTCATTCCTTGAATGCAGCCCTGCCTCAAGGCCCCAGGTGAATTCTGGAGGCCCTTCTAGGCCTGGGGACTTGCTCTAATCTGTGTTTCTAGTCAGGAGGCTCTTGTTCTGATCCCAGTGAGGCCACCAGCTTGGACAGCTTGCTTGAGCCTGTGGTTAGGAGTCTCTACCCTCCCCCTGCCTCACAGGCCCATGGAAGCTATTATGTGCTTGAGGCACCAAGAAACCAGGGAGGTTAACCATTAGGAAGATTCTTCTGGAAATGCATTTGTTGTAAAGGACCAGTCTCAGCAGAGGTCCTCAAGATGCCTCTGATTTTGAATCTCCACCTAGGGAGTAAATCACCTGCCAGTTGACTCTTTCTCTCCCCTCCTCTGCAGAGCTCCAGAGATGCTGACCAGGTGGCATTCCACCTTTCCTTCCTTCCTCTTTCCTTCTCCTGAGCTTCTAGCACTGTATTCTTTTCCCTCCTCACAAAGGGATTTTTGGCCTATAAGGCTCTTGCTTTTTCCCATTAGACACTGGGGCCCATTCCATTCGGCCATGTTGGAGAAGCTAGGGCCAGCCCTGGCTCTCCCAGTATTTTTTCAAGCAGGTGCCCAAGCATGACCTGGTAGCTGCTGAGAAGCTACCCCAATGTGTCTGCTCCCCATTTAGCACAGAACCAGGCATGGCCCCACTGATCAGAGCCAAGCAATGCCCACTGCCTTTGGCATCTGTTGTACCCTTCCCTGTCAAGCCTCCCAACAGCTTGAGGCTGGGTGGTGGTGGGAGACAGTGGAAGCCTAGGGACTAGCCCAGGAGGGGGCTGGGGACAAGCACCAGGGAGAGCCAGAGGCAGTTCCTTAAGACCCGTGGTGTTTGGTCCCGGTGCTTCACAGCGTCCTTCCCGGCAGGTTTGCCGCATCCTGCAGGAAGCAGGCTGGACAGCACACAATCGGCGTCACTCCTTGAGGTGCACCCTTGGCTGTGCGAATGCCCTGTACATACCTTTTCAAACCGTGTCTTCGTATGGCTGTGGATTTGATACAATTCTAACTCTCCAGTAGCCACATTTTTGTTGTTTTTGGACTTTGTGTGTATGTGTGTGAACACGTGTGCACGTTGCCTTTTCTCATTGCTTATCTGAGACAATAGCCAGTGTGTGGCTATAATTGTACCAGGAGGGATCCAGTCTGAAGGGAGGAATGTCCCCTCCTGAGGCTGGGCACCTGATGACAGGGCCCTGAGCAAGGAAAGCTAAGATTAGCTATTGGAGCACGCCCCCTCCCCCCGCCAAAGTCACCACCTTCTGACCCCTCACGAAAGGCTTTGGGAGAAGACACGCAGCTCCATTCTGTGGCCCTCCACTCTTCGGGCCCGGTCCATACGCCCTTTTGGCACAGTGCCCTCCACCTGGGCTCCTGGTCTGCGGGTGTCAGCAGCTGAAAGAAATCTGAGCCCTCCTGGGCATTTTATTTTTCTTTTTGTGGAAAGACGTGTGACTATTGATTTTGGGTATGGTGGGGCTAGTTATTTAGATATTTTTCATTAAAAAAAAAGAAAAGGCTTTAAAAAATTCCTTGAAATACGACTCACTTGTTTTCAACCAAAAACTTTTTAAGATTTTTTAAAACAAGAATCAAAATCCTGTCACTTCCCTGCTCCCCTTTGCCTTGAGTTTTCAAAATGAAAGCACAAGACCAAGAGTGGGGCGCACAGGTGCCCAGCTTGTGCACACCACGTGCACAGCTGTGTCGCGCCCTGGCCAAGGGACATGCGATACTGAGCAGTGTGACCCAGGAGGCCAGGAGCCTCTTCTACTTGCCTATCCCACTGCCATTAGTGTGAATTCCTTAGGGTGCTTTGGAAAATAGGAATGTGCCTGACTTGGTGGCCCGAGTGTGAGGAATTCAGGACGGGAAAGCGTCATTTTGTTAACTAGGTGGAGCCAGATGCTTCCCCTCTCCCACCTGGATGGAGATTCCCAACCCCCAGCCAGAGTTGATCTTTTGACAACCGAATAGCATCCCATGAAAAGAGAAACAAATCAACACTGCTTCTAGATTGTTCTTTGGTCTGAAAGAGAGAGAGAGAGATATCATGGAGAGAGGCTCTCTCATTCACACAGGCTCTGATTTGTAGGAGCAAGAGTGTGCTGTCTCCTGTGTACTCTCATGGTCAAGGCTGAGATGGAGAGCTTGGCGGCAAAGCTGCCTGTCTAGGCCACTTTTCAGATTGACAAGTAATGAAGCTCATTTCAGGATTTCACTGACGCTGAAACAAGCACATCCTCCCCCACTGCACTCTACTAATACTAATCACCATAATTAGCTAATTTAAAAGTACTGTAATCAGACTGCTGGCAACTACAGTAAAAGCCCATTAATTTGAAGCCCACTAATTCAAAACTTAGAGAAAACCACAACTTAAGATAATTCACAGTAGCTGGGATTCTTGCTACATTAAAAACATTCTTCCTTTTAGTCCATTTTCAGGGTCTTCTGTGTATGAGGAATCCAGTTTAAAATGAGTCCTTTTTTCAATTAAAAGGCTCTAGACATTAAGGATCCCTTCACCGTGCCTTCTGCTTTGGGGTTCAGCACTTCTTGTACGTCTGGGTTGATCTTTTGTTCTCTCTCTGTTGAGGGGATGGTGGGTATCGCAGCTTTTCACTCTACTCCTTTACTTGTCCTGTGAGAACATGCTAGTGACCGAGACTGCAGTTGAAATTGAGACATGTTATGCATCCTTCTAAATATTGTGTATAGCAGATGCTTCGCTATCAGACTGGCTGCTCCCATCGTTTGCCCCCAAATGTTCCAACTTCGGGAGCTTTTCCTTTCACAGGCTGTGGGCGGCAAGTGTCTCTCTAGCGAGAATTTCTCTGACAGTGATCTCCAAACAGCACACCCCCGCCTCACAGTTGTCTCTCTGTACTGACATCTGACCGCTGAACAGTGCCTGCCCCCCGGCTGCCCTCAGCCTGAGCATTAGCACAGACCTCCAGGATAGGACAAATCTCCAGCTGCTTTTGCCTCGCAGTCGTCTCCCCTTACAAATGCCACTTTCCCAGGCCTGAACACACATGCTACTTCCCTCTGTATTTGTGAATTTGTGACAGTGAAAATCCTAATATGTGCAATTGAGCTTATAGAAATGATTACTGTGAAACGGATCAATTTGGTACCACTTTAAACTGTGCTGTATTCCTGTGTTGACCCTTGTCAGCATTGAGTAATATGTCAGCATTTCACTGGAGCCTGGGGGCACCAAACAAACTTGCTTCTGATTCCTTTGCGCTTTCTCTCTCTTTTTAAAATTGTTGAGTTTACCTGTTCAATTTTGTCTCTTTCTGTAAAAGAAAAAAATGAATTATAATAAAGAGCAAATGATATCCACTTAATCCTGTCTATGTCATCCTTCCTGGATCCCTGCTACCTCCCAAACTCCCATTGGCTGTGGATGGTTGGGGCAATCTTGTTTTTCCAAAAGTCAGACTGCAGATAAGGAAACAGCCCAAACCAGTTTAGAAGCAGGAAGCAGAGATTTCCTGGGTCCTAAAGTTTGTCCTTGTGATATGTAAGATGATCTCCTGACCCATCCCCCTGGAATGAGGTTAGGAAGATCTGTCATAAATCACTGTTAGCAACTTCCCTGTCACCTGATCCCTGGTTACTGACAAAGGTGTCCCTTGCTAGAAGGATGCCTTTCTTGACTTCAGGGCTGGGGAAGGGGTGAAAGGGACACATACTCAGGCTTCCACTTGGCTGGGCTTTTGAAATTCTGAGGTTGGCAAGCATCAGGGATGGTTCCAAGGACACTGATGCTTCAGCCTCTGGACAGAGGAAATTGGTCTTAGCCCAAAGGCTCCCAGATGTTCGTGCAGAGAGATACACTATGAGAAGTCACTGGCACAGCTTCTGCCAACCCCAGTAATGAAAGTAACCCACGATTTCACAGGGAAAGCCCTGGCAGTGGTAGGACAATGGCAGTGAAATTCACGACCTCCTTAGAGGATTGAATGTGGAGGCTAAATGCCAAGAATGGCAGCCAGAGGCCTTAGCTTTCATTCTTGTCCCAGGCTGCAGAGCAAAATGAAGGCTCTTCAAGCAGACACCAGCACACAGAAGAGGTTATGTCCTCGTTAATGGACAAGGACCCAAACTCTGTAAAATAAAGAGGTTTATTCTGAGCTGAATGTGAGTGACTGGCCAGGAGCGCATGGCCTCAAGAGGCCCTGAGAAAATGTGCCCACATTAGCTGGGCTGCAGTTTGGTTTTATACGTTCAGGGAGACAGTAATTCCTCCTTAGAGCCTAAGTCAATACCTGGAAGGCATACATTGGTTTGGACCAAAAAGGTGCTACATCTCTAAGATTATAAATGGATTTTAAGAATCTTTGCTTGCAATTGATTAAAAAATTAAGCTGTGTCTAAAGACTTGGAACTTAAGAAAAGGATATGTGTTAATCAAGCCATTGGACATTTACTGAAACGCAAGTAACCTGCCTCGTTGATCTACAGATGTGGTTTGAGCTTTGTCTTGCACAGCCTCAGGCTATTCATGAGCTGCAAAGAACATCTCCAAGCAGGGAGGGGGGCATGATGAGGCGTCTCTGACCAGCAACTTAGCTGTAGGGTATTTCTGGGGTTCCCTTGGCCAAGGAGTCCAATTCAGTCAGTTGAGGGGTTAACGTTTTATTTTTCTTCACATTCTGAACATGGGCTTTGAACTTTAGGCTCTTTTGCCAGGGGCAAGCATTATAGGCAGTGACTTAGGGTCCCAGGTGAGTCTGTCCAAAGAAGAAAATACATTCGAGATGCCCCAGGCTTCCAAAGTCCTCCTTGGACACCGGCCATGGGACTGGGCCTCCCTTGCTTGTTCACTGCTGTACCATATGGCCACAGGTGCCGGGGTCAAGGCACTTGAATTGCTTGTGGAGGGTGAGGGCAATACAGGGTCAGGGACTTAATGGGGTGATGGTGGGAGGAGATGGTCCCACCCCCTGTCTTTCCCCAGTCCCTGCTCGAGACAGAAAATGAGGTGAGAGGCGGAGCCTGTGCTTCAGGGTTGGGGCTTGGCAACGTGGGGCTTTCTCACCCTCTCCCTGCCCCCACCCCCATCCTACACCACTGCTACCTCCTCCTGGCAGCTGGCCTGAGCCACACAAAATGAAGGGATGGAAGGACAGCAGGGAGGACCCATGGCCTGTGTTTATAAGTGATCATAGCACTTAGTGTACACCAGACTCTGTGATTCGGGTCTATAACCCACCCTACTTTGTAACAGTGGGAAGCAAAGCCCGTATGTCATTTGGCTGAAGGCCCACGGGGAGGAAGTGTGGGCCCCATCACGTGAATCCAGGTGATTGCATATAGCACTGCTGGTCTCGGGAAGGGTCACCTTGCTTTTGTTTGTATATTGACTGTCCGTCCCTCCAGTGTCCCCTCTTCCTCTCCCTGCCTGACTGTTAACCCCATAAGGGCAAAGACTATGTCTAACTTTTCTTACCACTTCTGCCCCAGAGCACAGCACGGTGCCTGGATGGCAGTAACTATTTGCCCATATTCTCCATGTGTTAGTTTGCTTGGGTTACCGTGACCAAGGACTGCAGGCTCCGGAGCTGAAACAGAAAAATATGGTCTCATAGTTCCAGAGGGTAGCAGTGTGAGGTCAAGGAGTCCTAATTTCCTTTTTTCATAAGGACATGGTCGTCACCCTATTGACCTCACTTCACCTTAAGTAGCTCTTTGAAGTTCCTGTCTCCAAATATAGTCTCATCCTATTGAGATCCTAAGGGTTGGAGCTTTAACCTTCTAGTCATATTCAATATGAATTCTGAGGGGATGACATCCAGCCCAGCATGCTCCACTCACGGCAAAGGGAGTCTTTGCTGTTCTTGCCCCAACCTGAGCACACTATACACACTCCAGAAAACTCAGGGGGAGGGCACGTGGCTTCTCTGAGATGCTGGCAAAAACAAGGGCACCTTGTCAGTCTCAAACAAGGCCCAGAGCAGTTTCTTCTCTGCCACATCTACACAGACCTGGGACAGCTGCCACATGTCCCCATAGGACAGATGGGATTGGGAGAGGATAAGCAGGACTCAGAATCGCTTTTCCAGGGTCCCTCTGTGGGAAGTGATGTGAGAGGCCAAGGCCTCAATAACAGATGAATGTGCCTCACAGATTTTTTTTCCCTAGATAAAGCCATGTTGTTTGGGGGAATCACAAGACTGGCAGCTCCAATAATGGTGACTTTCAACAGTTTCTCTGAAGAGCTCAAACTGTGTGATGGATTCACTTTCACCAGGATTTATGTTCTATAAAATTAGAGACTGGGTAACTCTTCACGCCAGCCTGTTTGCTGAATCACAGGAGCTCAGTGTGTGGGCCAGTTGTTGGTGGCACCCCCAGGTCCTGGGGTTGACAGGGCATACAGGGGTAGGAATCCCTGCTTCAAGCCAGGCTTCTGGCTGCCTGGAGCTCTGGGCACAGCTGGCCAGGGGCCATAGCACTGGTGCATGATGAACTTTAGGCTAGAGGAAGTCTAGGGGACTGAGTGTGGAGGCTTCCACAGAAAGCCTTCCCAAGGAAGCCACGGCCAACCAAAGAGAAAGCGAAGCAGAAATCAGCCAGGCAAAGAGCATAGGAGACAAGCAAGCAAGGCAGAGGTACAGAG
The DNA here is from genome assembly GCA_963573935.1 of Arctocebus calabarensis. Classification (NCBI taxonomy): domain Eukaryota; kingdom Metazoa; phylum Chordata; class Mammalia; order Primates; family Lorisidae; genus Arctocebus; species Arctocebus calabarensis. The sequence goes on from CAUYON010108147.1 coordinate 25,790, forward strand.
TGGACAAAGGCCTGGAGTCCAGCAAGCCCATCTGGTTTGTAAGGAAACAGGAACACAGGGTAGAATGAGGGAAGATGTGTGAGATGAGTTGGTAATGTGGAGGGAGGCCAGTCATGCAGGGCCTTCCAGGCCACACTCAGAACTGTAGTCTTTATCCTGGTGATGAAGGGGGCACTGAGGGGGACTTTAAAGAGGAAGAGAACATAGCCAGGAATGCTCTCCATGCCTTATACACAAGGAGTCACAGGGGCTCAAGAATCAGAGAGCTTGGAGAGCTCAGGCCATTGCAGCTGTCCAGTCAAGAGATGGAGATGGGATGGGCTAGGCTATGGATGGAGGGCAGAGAGAGAGCTAGATTGTTGAGACAGTGTTTGCTCAAACTTGGTACACAATGGAGTATCTGTTTAAGATGCAGATCCTTGCATATGTGGCACATTTCTGAAACTGATTAAAGCTGTCTAGCTATCTATGACAAACCCGCAGCTAATATTTTACTGAATGGAGTAAAACTGAGAGCTTTTCCTCTTAGAACTGGAACCAGACAAGGTTGTCCTCTTTCACCATTACTATTTAACATAGTGCTGGAAGTTCTAGCCAATACAATTAGATAAGACAAGAAAATAAAGGGCATCCAGATGGGAGCAGAGGAGGCCAAACTCCCCCTCTTTGCTGACGATATCATCTTATACTTAGAGAATCCCACAGACTCAGCCACAAGACTCCTAGAGGTCATCAGAAAATACAGTAATGTCTCAGGATATAAAATCAATGTCCACAAGTCAGTAGCCTTTGTATATGGCAATAACAGTCAAGATAAGAGGTTAATTAAGGACAAAACTCCCTTCACCATAGCTTCAAAGAAAATGAAATACTAAGGAATATACCTAACAAAGGAGGTGAAGGACCTCTATAAAGAAAATTATGTGGGCAGCACCTGTGGTTCAATGGGGTACGGCGCCGGCCCCATATGCCAGAGGTGGCAGGTTCAAACCCAGTCCTGGCCAAAAACCACAAAAAAAAAAAAATTATGAAATCCTAAGAAAGGAAACAGCAGAGGATATTAACAAATGGAAGAACATACCATGCTCATGGCTGGGAAGAATCAACATTGTTAACATGTCTATACTTCCCAAAGCAATCTACCTATTTAATGCCATCCCTATTAAGATACCAACATCATACTTTCAAGATTTGGAAAAAATGGTTCTGCGTTTTATATGGAACCAGAAAAAAACCCGTATAGCTAAGGCAGTTCTTAGTAATGAAAACAAAGCTTGGGATATCACCATACCAGATTTTAGGTTGTACTATAAAGCCATAGTGGTCAAGACAGCATGGTACTGGCACAAAAATAGAGACATAGACATTTGGAATCGAATGTCTATGGAA
>CAUYON010108148.1:0-17267 GCA_963573935.1 Arctocebus calabarensis
TCTTGGGGTCTTGGTGTGTGCCACACCTTTTGGGGGCAAAACACGATTGTAAGAGGGTCTTTTCCTAACAAATGCAACCAGTGTAACATGGTTTCTTGTACCCTCAATGAATCCCCAACAATAAAAAAAAAAAAGAAAAAAAATTGATTTTGATATTATATCTTTATACAAGCATCCCCTCCACTATATACCCAAATATTTATTTTAAATGAATGAACGCCTTGGTATTTGAACTTAAAAACCCATTGGTTTAACTTTAAGTTCTCTGTGAACTTTAATATCTGGTAGGTATTAAGATATTCACCAAATTGCCTTAAAAGCAGTCATTACAGCATTACAGTAATTTCCCCTCCCCATCCCCACTATTGTGACTGAAGAAATCATTTGATGCAGGGAAGAAGCTAAACTTCTGTAAATCTGATTGATTTACACATTACCACTATCCTATAGATATAAAATGTGTTCTTCAAAAATTCTAGAATCCCAAAAATGATACATTTAGAAAGAATTTCTTACGGCACTTTGACCCAGAGATTCACGTGAATGTCTCTGAGACACATAAAGCTGGACATTGGCAGGGTGCAGTCAGGACCCCGATCTCTTGACAGTTACCCCTGTGCTTGTCTGATTTCTGTGCCTGGAAAACTTCTCCAATCCCACCTCATTTTAAGTCTATTTATTCATACCACATTTATTATTTATCTTCTGCATTGAATTTACATAGGAATCTCTTTGAAAAGAGTGCTACAAAAAATAGGGAGAAGAGGTGCAGAGTTTTGTTAGTTTTTTTTTAAATCAGATTGTTGTGGGGGGTACATATATTTTATTATTGTCATTTTAGCACAAAAGATACCTCCTACCAAATTTTTTATATTAAACTTTAGCAGCCATGCTCCTATCATGAAATTTTAAGAAATAATTGTTATAGTTTTAGCAGAATATAAGAGGCAGCACAGCCATTAAAATAAAAGCCATATTGCTTTGTAAAGGTCATATGAAGAAGGAAATCAAATGCTCCTTTTTTTTAACCTGGTTTGTTTTTCAGATCAAGACCTGCCCAGATTCTGACCCCAGAAAACAAATTGTTTCTATGTGATCTTGCAGCTAACAATTTGTTAAGGTTTTCTATTTCTTTTTCTTTTTTTCTTCCTCCCACCAGATGCTGAAAGGATTATTATTCACTGTGAACCAGAACCATTACTTCTAGGTTGCTAATAATCCAACCACTTGTGAAGACAAACCAAAAAATAAAAGAGCCTGATTTAGTCACTTAGCTTTTGTTTTACATTTAATTGTTACACCACAAGACTTTACATTTACTGTTTTGCATCTGACTTATCTATTCTAATCTTCATTTTGTAAATCTTTATGTATCTTTTAGTGCTATGTGTTCTTTTTGTAAAACATCAAAGTTCTCACAATATCTGGAGAAAATACATTTAACTCAACTAAGTTTCTAAAATCTACAACCAAATTAAGACAATCTTTAATTATTTTGAATATTCCTTATGTACAGAGTTCCAGGAAATATATCTGAAAAAACAGATAAACCATATATATAAAACTCTTTTGAGAAAAAAATCATCATTATAACATCTAGTTTCATTTAGAATTTTTCAGAATTCTCTAATTCACAATTGATATTAAATGAAATACTATAGAATAAATGGTAATATTCTTTGGTAATATGAAGTCCCACAATTACGTTTGTGGACTCACTCTGGTGACATTGCTGAATATCACTAGTTACCTTGGAAGTTTTGCCCTTGGCCATCTGGTGACTGGGGAATATTCAGCAAATGAGGAATGTAGCACTACCCCTCCCCCCAGAAGGAGTTCACAAACTTAATTGTCTGACCTCACATAATAATTAAGATAAATATTTTAAATAACACCAAGAAAAGTATTCCTAAATATATGCCTAATAGTCTGCATAAGACTATCCATATATGGGATAGATATTTTCTATTTATTATAATATTAATTAATATGCAATCTGTCAAATGCTGTGGGATTATTAACCTAGGAACTAAATATTACATATTTCCTTATAAAATTGTATTCCTTTATAAAACAAAATTTCCATTTCAGTTAATTATTTGAAAAGCTTTTTAAAAAGAAAGTCAAGAAAACGTGTTTCTTTCAACATTTATTTAGTTATGACAATATCTGCTTTGAGACATTGTTGACATTCATTAACTAGATTTATTCTTTAGATCCTCAGATATGCACCCTGTCAATAGGTATTGGGCAAACATTAAAACCAGCACACTGTGGGGGGCATTTTCCAGGAAAAAGGAGCAGATGACTTTTCTGAGGAATGTCTACTGGCAAAGAATTTTCAACAGTTGTATGAACCACATTCAAAAGTTGTTCTTTCATGCCATTCAGATCAACATGTTAGATGCTGTCATGTGAATTATGGCTGCGTCACATTCAAAATAAAACTGGAGGACATGTAACAGCCAGAGATCCAGTAGTTGCGATTTTCTAAAAAATAAGAGTAATAATAAAAGGCACTAAAAAGAGAAGTGAAATGAAAAGAAGGGAAGGGAGAGGAAGAAAACTTAATCACAAATTTAATTTTTGTATCTTCCAATGCTAAGGAAATAAAAATAATGACAAGTCTACCCAGTATTTGATCTACATAGCTATCTTATACTATGTGTCATTTATAAATTGTATAATTATGTTACATGTTTATAAATACCACATATTTATGCAGCATTTTTCTTGGAAGTCAAATAGGAGGGGAATGAACAGCCTTTGATGTAAATTGACTTGACATTAAAATGGAGTGACAAGAGGATGCCCTTCATCTAGAAGCTGAAGCAAGGCCTGTCTCAACTGGCCAAGTCCTTAAGGCCCAGAGGACCACATCCAACACTATGTCTTGCTCCATGGTGGGGATGAAAGCAATGTTAATTGGCAATCAATGTAACTGACAGCCTGTATCACCGACATCTACCTGTGAATTCTCAGTGTTTTTTCCCATTGGTGGCAGTTTTCAATTGTTGCAAGGTGATTATACAATTACTGTTCATTTTTTTATTTATCATTTTGCTTTGTGTATTTTGTCCTCCATAGAACCATGAGGGTAGGGAACTAATCAATTATTTTTCTCATCCAAGCGAACCACAGTCAAAAAGACTTGAGAACTATTGATGAGACGCAATTTCTGATAAAGTAGGAGAGCATCTATCTGATGTCAATTTAGAAGAATTGTAGAACCCAAAATGTCTCCTGCAAACTAGCTGCATAAGCTCTAGTTTGTCTTTTTAAGGTTATGAAGATTGCCAGGTGGCAGGAGAGCAAGGATGTACGCTCCAGGCATATGACGTGGCCTGTAGGAAGACTCTTCATGGCACTGGGAAGACTAAAGGGCAAGAAATCAGCTAAAGAGATAGATTAAGGGTCAGGTCACTAAGAACACATATTCCACAGAGAAATAGTACAGATTTTATTTTGAATTTGGCAGGGACCCTTTAAAGAAATTTAAGCAAAGGAATGAAATTATTAGAATTCAGTCCTGACCACACCCTTTGCTGACTATGTTTTAGGTCAAATTATTTGATGCAGTTCCTATCCAACTATTTTTTAACAACAGCAATAACGAGAAACCTTTATTCGAACCAGAACCAACACATACCTCAGATAAAATGGAACACTTTGCTTGCTGACTTGCCTGCTTGGCCCTGCCATTCTTTGAAATCACCTCTCTGAGACCCCTCCATAAAATCCCCGAACTTCAGGGATTACAGCAAAAAAAGCTACTGATCTACATATCTGCTCTGACTTTTTATCTACGCCAAATTCCATAATCTCCAGAAGAGACAAAGTACGTTTTTTTCTACAAAACCTTGCACAGTTGATTTATCCTAAAGACAATTTTTTATTTGTATAAAGTTGTCAGGCATATTGTAATTTTGTTACATGCACAGATTGCATAGTGCTGACGTTAGGGCTTTTATCCATCAGCCACTGATTTATTTTTCATCACTCACTCCCCTTTTACTAACTTACCCTTCCTAGTCTCTATTGCCTATCATTCCGCACTGTTACATCCACACACATACATTTAGATCCCACATTTAAGTGATTATCTGACTACTTTCGCTTAAAATAATGGCCTCTAGTTACATCCATATTTCTGAAAAAGACAGGTTTTCATGCTTGGTTATGGCTGAATAATATTCTAGTAACCATGAAAATCAGAAGATAATAAAATTATATTGCCAGGTGAGGAGGCTCACACCTGTAACTCCAGCACTCTGGAAGACTGAGGCAGGTGGATTGCTTCAGCTCAGGAGTTCAAGACCAGCCTGAGCTAGAGTGAGACCCTGTCTCTACTAAAAAAAAAAAAAAAAAAAAAAAAATAGCCGGGCATTGTGGCCAGGCACCTGTAGTCCCAGTTACTTGGGAGGCTGAGGCAAGAGAAACTCTTGAGACCAAGACTTTGAGGTTGCTGTGAGCTATGAAGACCCTACACTCTACTTAGGTGTCTCAAAAAAATAATACTAATAAAATAAAATAAAACAGAAAAATAAAATCATAATATTATATCTTTAGTAAGGAAACAAAATAACTTACACTTTGAATTCTATTCCTGGGAAAAGTATTCTTGAAAAATGAAGGAAAATTAGGCAGGCAAACAAAACTGGTAGAATTTGTTTCCAGTAGACAGGCACCAAGAGATACATCAAAGGAACTTGTTCAGGGAGAAGCCAAATCACTCCAGAGAGAAACACAGAACTGTAAGAAAAAACTGACAAATTCATTAGCAAAATATAATAGTGATGTCTATAATAGTGATGTAGTTTAATACATATGTAGAAATAAAAGGGCTGCTAACAACAATGCAAAGAAAAAATAAGGCTGAAATGAGTTGAAGTGCTCTAGAATTCCAGCATTGTTGTACAAGCGGAAATGGAGTCATTTGCATTACACTATTATAAAGCAATAATGGATGTTATATACTTTAATAAAAGTAAAGACTGGTTTTAAAATATGTCATTAATAAATTAGTAGTAGGAAAAATAAAATATAACATATTTTATGAATTAAAAACAAAGCAGAGAAAATATAAAAAGATCAAATAGAAAACAAATAATAGATAAAAATCCATCTGGTACCAATAATTATATTAAATGCAAACTTACTGAATATTAAACATAAATTCTTAATATTTTCAGGTGAGATTAAGTAAAAATGATAACTTTATGTAAGAAATGTGTCTTAAATACCAAAACATGGAAATGTTTATAGTAAAATAATGAAAAAAAATGCACCATGTAGATACTAACCAAAAGAAAGCTAGGATAGCTATCTTACCAAAAACAAATGAAGATTTTAAATAAGAAGCATTATTAAACATACAGCTTGACATTTCAGAATCACACAGGCAACTTGAGGCAGTTAATACACTAGAAATTTACAACAGCTCGAAATCTGTGTGTGCTCTGGGCAACACACACGGCTTAAAAAAGACAGAAAGCAAAAGTTGACAGAATAAGAAAAACAACAGACACATCTAGTATCATATGAGAGATTTTATACTTCCTTAATAGAGGATAAAACAAGCAAAACAATATCAATGGGGACATAAATTTAAACATAATTCATATTGTAAATCTAATTGCCATATATAGAACACTGCTCCTAACGATGACTGATTTAAATCCCTTTCAAATAAACACGTATTATTAGTTAAAAGCAACCACATGCTAATTCAGCAAAGTCTTGACAAATCCAAAGTTTGAAATCACATCTAGTATGTTTTCCGAGCACAATAGATTTAGCTAGAAATAAAGGAAACAGAAACTAAATCAAAATTGCCCAATTTCTGGAAACTTAAAAAATATTTAAACAACCCACATATAAATGAGTATATAAAAGAAAAATATTAATTTTAATTGGAGTTGAATTTTCATGAAGACAGAACATCTAAAAGGTTTTTTATCTGGAAAGTACTGCCTAAAGAAAAGTGTCTTGTTTTAGGGTTGAAAATCAATTTTCCACATGTCTTAGGAACCTAAAAAATAGAAGAATAAACTGAACTTAAAGAGATGTATAAAAAATAAATAAGAAATATAAGAGCAGGTCTAAATGTATAAGTAGAGAAAAGTCAATAGTCAAAGTCATATCTTTGAAAAAGTTAATCATTTGGAAAAATCTTCAATGAGATTGATCAGGAAAAAGATAACACAAACCATCAGGATCATGAAAAAGTACCTCAGTGCACAGAATGCAAGCACCTAAAAAGACGATCAGAAGATATTGTACACATCTTCGAGAAAATATAAAACTTTGGATGAAATAGACAAAATTTCTGAAAAATAAAAGTGAAAACAATAAAATATTTGACTAGTCCAACACTGATATAAGGACCAGAATCTGCACATTAGGACCTTTCCACATAAGAAACCTTAGACCCAAGTGGCATCACTGCTGCATTTGCCCACATAAGGCTTTCAGGTAAGGAAAAAAACTAACACCAATCTCTCACAATCTCTTCCAGAGAACAAAAAAGAATACAGACAGTTCAGAGTTTGCTAGCAAGAATATTTTCAGATCTATTTCTCATGTGAACATAAATATTAAGATGCTGAATAAAATATTACCAAATCAAAAGCAGTTATATATAAAAAGATCATACTGAGCGGCACCTGTGGCTCAGTGAGCAGGGCGCTGGCCCCATATACTGAGAATGGCAGATTGAAACCCAACCCCAGCCAAGCTGCAATAACAACAACAAAAATAATAGCCGACTACAGGTGTTATGGCGGGTGCCTGTAATCCCAGCCACTTGGGAGGCTGAGGCAAGAGAATCGCCTAAGCCCAGGAGCTGGAGGTTGCTGTGAGCTGTGACACCACAGCACTCTACCGAGGGCAACAAAGTGAGACTCTGTCTCTGAAAAAAATAAAAATAAAAAATAAATTAAAAGATCATACTACATAAGAAGTTAAACCAGGAATACAAACATCGCTCACTGTAACTTACCACATAAACACTGAAAAAAAATTTTAAGTGTATGATCAACTCAGTGCTTACAGAAAAAAATTGACAAAATGTAACACTCATTCATTGTAAAGACTTCTGGCAAACCGTCGATAGAAATAGACGATAACTTCCTTAATTTGATAAAGATCACTGTAAAAACAACCTGCAAACAAACAAGGAAAAACCCTCCCCATGCTCAGCCTAGACCTAAAGCTACAGAAAGGAAACCCCAGAGGGAGCATGTCCACCACCTCCCAGATTCCCTCCCCTCAGCTCTGCACTCTGCTGTCCCCCTGTGGGCTTCCAGTGGGATTTGGTCAGTGGGAACCATAGGAAACAAAAATGGTGAAAAAGTAATGTTGAGATATTTGATCCCCTCAAATCCTTCCTGAAGAGTCACCTTAGGTTGACTTTTCTCATCATCTGAATAATCAAGGCTGCGTCCACGGCAGCCTTCACTTGTAAAGCGTCTCTCCCTCTAGGTTTGGCAGCTGATTCTTTTCCTCGCTTTTGGGGTCTGCTGCTAGCTCTGTGTGTTTGGGTGTCTTTACATTTATACTCATTTATTTTGATATTCAGTTTCAAAATGAAATGTAAATAACAAAATGAAATGCAAATGTACTTTCCCTGAAGTACATTAACCTGCACATGACATTTGTTGCTTGTAGAGACTTTATGAATATAGAGCCTTAGGCGTCTCTGGGAGCTGTACTGTGCTTCGTGGAGACAGAAGGGGACAGACTCTCAAGTAACCAGGAGCAGCTGGGCACTGCAGTGAGCTCTAGTGTCCTGGTGGCTTTTTACGAAGACAGAAATGGGAGTAACAGTTTCTCAGCAAAGATGAAAAGGGAGTGTAGCTGTCTTTGCCGACACCACTACCAGAAGTTGGTGACCAAGGGCCTGACCTCTCTTTAGTATCCACTCCTCAAACCCTTGGCACTGCAAAACACGCTAGGAATATAATAGGCCAGAAAGTATAAATTAAGTTGTTACAGGAACAAAATTATTTTTCTTGTATAGGAATTTATAGACTCATTTGTACTAAACAATCAACCATGAAATCTTAACATTTGAAGTCTATTCCTTCTCCTTAACTTTTTATCAATTAGTGAGTGAGTGCTGCAATTTTTCCTGCAAATTATCTCTCATATCTGTGTCTTCCTTTATTTTATCATTAACTACACCTTTGCCTAGGTATTTACCGCTCGTTCCTGAACTATTAAAGTAACCTCTTAACATGGCTTTTGTATTAATCCAAGAAAAACCAGTACCCTCAGTTACTCAATTACAGCATGAACTCATCATGAATATATTTAGAAGGGATATAGAGTTCATGGGAATAAATTTCCATGCCTCAAAACAAAAAAATAAGGATGCCTTCCAAATTAGGGCTTTCCTTTGCACCTGCTTCCATGAACCTTGTTCTCAGCCTTACATCTGCCTCACCTAAACGATATTTCAAAAACGATAGGAAACAGTGTTTGCCTTATTTTTTGACTACGAAGAAATTATAAATTAAATAAAGATTTGATTAATTCAATCATAACCTAATTGTTTACTAAATGAGTTGGATACGTTAGAATATAAAAGAAGAATTATATTTTTTGTTTGTTTTCTACCATTATTCTTGCAAACATGATCTCACCTTTAGATGAAATGTGAGGCAGTACTTATAGCTTTCCTAAACACTATAAATTTTTTATAAGGTAATACAAAGTCCATTCCCACATAATCTCCACATTCTAATGTTCATTTAGATTGTCATCCCATCCCTCGCTCTGGCTGACATCTGCCTTAAAAGGAAAGAGAGCCAAGGGGTAGATTTTTAGCTTTCACTGATTTCCCAAGTCTCCAGCTGTTGTTTTAAATCTTTTCAGGATTGTGATGTGGGAAAGAAGTAAGGGACAGAAATGTGGTGTGTGACTAATTTAGTTGTCATCTAGGGCTGTGCCCTATGGGGTGACATATTCTCCATGCTAATCCTTTCCTTGTAGGGTGCTTATATGCAAAGACCTTACCCGTAGAATAAATGTTAGCAATATTCTCTTTAAAAGACCACTTGCCTTTCCGCTTTACCCACCAATATGTTTAGTTTAAGTTTTCAGATTAGATTGCTGACCTGATCAACCCTGACTAACAAAGTATGACGCCAATCGGCAGGCTCTCCCAGACCTCACATGAATGAAAGATTTAAAGGTGTCAGCAATACCTTCAATCACCACTTACATACCTAATGGTTTCTAGGAAAACTATAATGTAGAGAAAGAATGATTACAACATACCAGGAACTTTACAAATGATATTTCATTTAATCTTTATAAAACACTTGGAGAAAATTATCTTTAATATCCATATTATAGATAAAAATACTAACATACACCAAGAAGTAATTTCACCTAGGTTGTTTAGGTTGCAAATACGAAATCAGGATCCCAATTCCACAGATGATTGATTATGAAAATCAAGTGAGCTAATATATATAAAGAGCTTACCTCATACACAGTAAGGAGAATTCTTAACTCAAAAGTGAACTTACATTTGACCCCACAATCCCATTAATAGGTATCTACCCAGAATGAAAAAAAATTTTTTTCTAATAAGAACATTTGCACTAGATTGCCTATCACAGCTCAATTTACAATCGCCCAAATGTGGGAACAACCTAAATGCCCACCAACCCATACATGGATTAACAAACTGTGGTGTATGTAGACCATGGAATATTATTCAGCCACTAAAAAAGATGGGGACTGTACATGTTTTGTATTAATCTGGACAGAGCTGAAGAACATTCTCTTTGGTAAAGTATCACTAGAATGGAAAAGCAAGTACCCAATGTAATCAATTCTAATATGAAGCCAGTAGCTGAACTAATACACGCCCACACAAGAGGAAAAGTCCCTTTAATTCAGGTGGGGGGAACTGAAGGGGAGGGAGGCTGGGAAGAGAGGAGGGAGGGGAATTAGAGTGTCCCACCTAATGGGCACAACATAAGGGTACATGGCCCACCTCCTGGGTGTGGGACACAGCTACAACAGAGACCTTACCTAACAAATGCAAATGCTGTAACCTAACTGTTTGTATCCTTATGTGACTCTGAAATTTAAAAAAAAAAAATATATGAGATGAACAAAAATGCTACACTTGAATCGGACACTCACCATGAACGGAGCTTGCCGGACCCAGAGTTGCTCTGGGGGAGACAGCGAGGGAGGAGGCAGTGGACATGAAGGCCTAGGGCCTTACTGCACATTCCCAAGGACATTAGAAACGTAGCACACTTAGGCTACTAACTTTATTTTAAAATGTTGCTTCCTTTAACAATAAATTAACCCTTATTACTACAAATTTTTGTTTCACCAACATTTTAATCTTGTTCTTTTTATTCTGTGGTAGTAAAGACACAAACATGGTACAGTTGCTAAAAATACAAACATTGCACAGTTGTCCAAAAACATCTTCTTTATTGCTTACTCGATAAGCTTTTTACTGTTACACTTTTTATGTGTTTGCTTTTTAAACTTTTATATTTAAACACAAAAACATAAACACACATGTCAGCCTAGGCATACACAGGGTGGGGGTCATCAATATCACTGACTTCCACCCCCATGTCTTGTCCTACTGGAAGGTCTCTGGGAGCAACAATACCCATGAAATAGAAGAATTGCGCCCCAGAATTACAATAAAATGTATAATATAGCCACCACATACACCAGTAACAGTCCTCTGTTATCACTGTCAAGTATTACAGGCTGCATCCAATTGCATATGCTACACTTTTCTATGATTGGCAGCACAGTAAGCCTGTTTATTCCAGCATCACACATGAGCAGTGCACTGCTGTACAGTGTTATGACGGCTACCATGTCACCAGGCAATGAGAATATTTCATCTCCACTGTAGTCTCATAGGGTCAGTGTTGCCTATGTAATGCACTGTTAACCAAACTAAAATATCATACAACAAATTTGAGATTATTATTCTAATAATTTATTGTTATAATGAAGAAAATGGATAACCATAAGGGTATCCTGAGACTAAAACAAATATAAATAGATAGATGGATAGATGAATGGACGGATGGATATGGATAGATAGATATTTTGACTCATTCTTTTTTCTCTTCAACCTGACTTCACAATTTTCTTCAGCTGCAGCATATTATACTATTTTCAATCCACTTTTCCAGAAAAATACATTTGTTATTTTGAACTCTTCCTCTTTCCCTCATCTCCTTGAACCCATCAGCCAACAAATCCCAGCTACTCGCACCTCCAGAAAACACCTTCCTGAGCTCCTGTGATGCGTCAGCCAGGCTCACTGGGGTACAGTGGTGAGCAATGTGGAAATTCAAGGACCTAAAATTTCAGAATGGAAGATAGGACGTGAAAAAAACAAATAGGGAATAGAATGATAAGTGCTCTGGTGGAGAACAAGAAGAGAAGGGATCAAATAAAAGGAGACCATTGTTTTACAGTCACTCGTCTGTTCCTCTGTTACTCTTCCAATATATTCTAATCACACATAGAATAAAGTTCAGATCCTTAACATCCTAGCCCACACGGACCATCATCAGACCCCTACAAACTCTTCAAAGGCATCTGTTCCATCTAAGACAGACTTTGGATTTGGAAAGAAATTCCAAATTGTAGAAAATCTTTTACAAGTCTCTTCTAATTCCATTTTCCTGCCACTGTTTATAATTGCATTTAAAGAATTATAAATGATTCATCATTTATAATTATTTTTCCAAACATAAGTGTGACTTCTACAAGTCAAATAAAGAGAATTGATCTGCTACGTATAGAGCCTTCATAAAATATTACTACAGCCTCGTAAAATCCTGTGCAGAAAGAAGCAAGGTATACTTGAATGTGGTGAGCAGAACGACCCTCCAAAGATACGACCTTGCATGAAGGAGGACTTTGCAGATCTGGGAGGAACCAACACAGTCACAGGGGTCCTTCCACAGGAAAGAGGGAGGCAAGAGTGGCTCAGAGGGGTAGCGCGCTGGTCCCATATGCCAGAGGTGACGGGTTCAAACCCAGCCCAGGCCAGAAACTCAAAAAAAAAAAAAAAAAAGAGGGAGGGAGGCAGAAAAACCAGAGGAAAAGCGACTAGCACAACCAAGGCTGAAGGGAGGCATTTGCTGGCTTTTCAGCTAGAAGAGGGCCACAAACCAAAGAGATGAGGGCAGCTTCTAGAAGCTGGGAAGGGCCTGGAAACAGATTCTAACCCAGAACTCCAGAAAAATCACAGCCCCACTGACCCCTGGATTTTAGCCCACTGAGGAGTCTGACTGCCGGAACTGTAAGATAACAAATGTGTATAATTTGTGGTAATTTTAGTGGAAACAATAAGACGTCACTTAATCAGTTTATAGCTATAGTAATTATTTAAAGTAAATTTATGGTATGCAAACAGACCACTCACAAAATGAGCAGGACTCTTAACACCACCTCACTTCACCTGTAAAAAATAACAACCTTTGGGAGGCACCTGTGGCTCAAAGGCGTAGGGTGCTGGCCCCATACGCTGGAAGTACTGGGTTCAAGCCCAGCCTTGGCCAAAAACCTCAAAAAAAAAAAAAAATAATAATAACAATCACTGGTTTGTCTCTGCAGTAAATACCTTTATTGTGATCTAGCCAGGGACAAATAATGTATCTAAGTTTTGTTTGGAAATATTAGATAACCTCTAACATTTTATATGTTTACAAGTCTTTGTTTTATTTTAAAGCATCAAATGTTCTCTTTGTTATTCAGAGGAATTCTTGATTACTCTTTAAAAAGAAAGTAACTTAAACTCTGATATATTTGTTGAAATAGCCCATAACTTTACTCAGACTAATCAACTATGAACCAGATATATAGCCATATGGCCAAATAGGAATTGAGTTACTTGCACATATTTTAACCATAAAATTAATTTAATGGTTGGTAATTTGGGGTTCTATTGATGGTTTCATTTGTCTTTATGTGATGTGTAAGAGCTCACAGTCTAGTCACAGACACATTCTTCCACATACAGTTATCCAAAATGAAAGAAAAATTCTTCCTGTATTTCTAAGTTCACTAACCCAAGAACTTCACAAATATATCACAAATATTTTGCAATGTTTTATTTTCTCTTAAGTATTGCCAGTAAAACCAAATGTGTTTATCATCTGGATGTATCATAACATCTGGATATATCATAACATGTATTGATTTTGGTACATGTATTTTTTTTAGCAAAAAACACCCAAAAACATACTAACCAAGCAAACAAAAACCTTTTGTACCTCAAAAATATCAATAGGAATTATTCAATATATGTCTTAATAGAGTCTATTGCTTTTCCATGTAACAAGTATTCTTCAAAACATATTCAAAGATTTTTTTTTAAACAGGCCTGTCCCTGTCTATGTTAGCAATAAAGTAGAATGCAATTGAGATACGGTTACATATTAGCCAGAACTTTTATTGGAAATAGTGGACTACTTGTTTTTTACTTGAAATTTTCATGCAACAATATTTTCTTAGGTAGTTTGTGCTCTCTAGATTTTCCAACATACACAAAATACAGATTTTTATCTATGCTGAGAACTCTCTAATTTAATATATTAACAAATAGAGAAAACACCTGTATGTCAAAAACAAAACTAAAAAACCAAATAAAAAAAAATCCATGAGTCCTATAATGAGGAGACATTTTTTAAAAGGATTAACTCATTTATAGCTAATTGTTAATTTATTTTAAACATTTAGTCTAAAATACGCTCGAAGATCTTTAAATAAAATAGCTACATTCTGTGTCAGTCCCAATTTTAGGTACTACTTAAGTATTATAGATTAATAGAATATGAAATTGTCAAAGTGACCTAAATTACCCTTTTCCTTTCAGTAGAATCATTACCTGTTAAAATTAGAACAGAATTTGAGACCTTCTCTTCTGTCTCTTTTATTTCTCAGATAAGAAAAATGAAGCCAAGAAAAAAAATTCTTTGATATATCAAAACCCAAACTTCTACTCCAGAGGTTTTAAAACTTTCTCTGTTCTCAGGGCCTTAGGTTCTCATCGAGTTTTTCATGGTGTTCCTGGACAAAAGAAATACCTGCCAGTGCCTTTTATTAAGTAGTTACTTGCAAACAATATTAAGTTTAAAGTTATTACAATTTGTTTATGCCTTACTACTTAGTACACACTTAAGTAAAATGAAACATGTAAATTTAAAGAAAAAATAGTATCTCCTCTTCATTTTTAATCACAATTATAATACTTACTAACAGAATACATGCTCTCGCCAGGCGCTGGTGATTTGCCAAACCTTGGCGTCACTGTATACTGCCACCCTAATCTCCTGTTACACACTGATGTTAACATGCCACTACCTTTTATTCAGAGCAAAGTTTGAAAACTTCGCTTCACAAAAAAATCACATACATGAAAGGAGTATAGTGGGAGCTAATACCAAAACTGCAAATGACCTTGACCTAGTGGTTTATGCAATATTGAATTTACATAAGGCATCACCCTCAAAAGATTGTTAAAATGTCTTCCTCATGGTACCCTTGTGAGTTCACTGCCATGCCCCAGGCTGTTTTAATACACAGAGAACAACAGGTGAGTCCAGAGAGAGACATGAGAGTGAGCTCCAGAATTTCTCATCCTATGTTCAATGTTTTTTCATTATGTTCAAACTTCAGAAGTAATACATTTTATCACATTTCTGTTTCTACTTCAGCAATATACCCTTTTGTCTTAGAGGGGACTTCTTACTCCAGCCTGATTCATAATGATCATACGAAAATTCTTCTCTGAGAATAGCACGGTGATGTAAATCAGAAATCCTGTTGCATATGGCTTCAGTTCATGTATCAGTTCTACTGTTTATTTGGCTCTGGGTAAATAACACAAACTCAATTTCAACTTCTTCATTTGTAATATAGAGGTAACAATCATATCTACTTTAAAGTAGTGGTGAGAATTAAATTAGCTGTTTCTAGTAAATTACCCCAAATCGTATTCTGAGTTGAGTCAGAATATGATTTTTCTATTATTTTTCAATCTTCATCACCACACATGTATCAGGTAGTACTTCAAGTTTACATATACCAATAATGCCTATCATTATCACGCTATAAGACATCTAGGTTCTCTGTAAGTGTTTACTTATGTTAACTTTAAAATGTAAATGACATATTTAATCTCATTTTAAAACACATATTCAGAGATTTTTCTTAAATGAGCACCTCTCTGTGTAGGTTGGCAATGAAAAACCATGACATTGAAATATGATATGGGACATACATGTTACAAGATTTTCACATAATAAAATGAGGAGGTGCACCCTGTAACAGAGGAGAAATACTTCTTTTTTTTGGCTGGGGGTGGGTTTGAACCCACCACCTCCCATATATTGGGCCTGTGCCCTACTCCTTGAGCCACAGGCACTGCCCAAGAAATGCTTCTTTTTTTTTTTTTTTGTAGTAGAGACAGAGTCTCACTTTATTGCCCTTGGTTGAGTGTGGTGGCGTCTCACAGCTCACAGAAACCTCCAACTCCTGGGCTTAGGCGATTCTCTTGCCTCGGCCTCCTGAGTAGCTGGGACTAGAGGCATCCGCCACAACACCCAGGAATTTTTCTGTTTTGCAGTTTGGCTGAGGCTGGGTTTGAACCCACCACCTTCGGTATATGGGGCCGGTGCCCTACTTGATGAGCCACAGGCACCACCCCCAAGAAATGCTTCTTAACATAAGCTATAACATATACACACTATACTTTGTAATGGCATTTTATATTGTATGGTTTTTACAGTAATTCAAAAATATTATCTCTTACTGTATTATCTATGCTCAAATTTTCTCTCGTTAAAGGTCTGGAAGGGTAGAGACTATAGCAATAAATAGTGCTCAGAAAAAAATTATTATAAAATATTTTTAAATGTCATCATTTGGGGAATATCTTTTGCTTTTCCCTCAAAGGTCACATGTTTTATCCATGAGAAAGCACATTTTTTTCTTAGTCATATCTGCAGTGAACTTGACTATTGAACTAATGGAATGTCTAATAGTAAAGTCCCAAATCAGTAAGATGTAATTAAACAAACAGATGTGGGATTTGACTATTTAGAACATCATGACTCAGAAATAAAAAGATTTTATTTATATTTTGAAATGATGAATTCGTTATGGCCTGTGAGGGCATTACAAATAATTCAAACCTTATTCATTAAAAATGCTTACTAAATTGTTCAAAGAAAAACAAGTCATCAACTGTTCTAAAACATTACTCACCCACACAAACTTATGACTATCAAAAGCACAGAATTTAGTACTTTAGAAGCACTAAATCATGATTAATTCTTCAATATGCAGTTAGGGATAAATTAGACATCTTATTTCTAATTTTTTTATGAGGTTTCTGTAACACCTATGCAATTTGAACAATTTAATTCTATTTTGTTGATGAGCTAAAATTCATCTTAGAAATACGTATAAATCGTATTCACTTTAAAATAATCTGTGCATTCAAACACTCTGTTCTTCTGCAATCCAAACAGGGGAGGTGACTTTCTGTGTTTTTTCACCTCCTATGCTGAGAATGGCTTTTCTTGATGGAAATGTGTGTAGACATGAGTGAATAAGTAGACAGATTGGGTTTCCTTATTCCCAGAGTGTTTATATAGGAAAAACTTTCATGATTTGAACTATTAGGATCTCATAGTAAGAATATTTTAATACAGGAAGATTATTTTCCTTCTACAAGCGAAATAAAATTTGTGAGGTGATCTTAGGCATTTAGATTGCAGATAAACATTCAATTCAACAATTATACATTTAACTAATCATAGGGGTTTTAGTATTTATTTTTTGGCCAGTCTTTCAGATCAGAATGATCTATGAAAAACTACCAGTTATGTGCCTCTGTGTTCTATCATCAGTCATCTTGAAGAGAAAGGTCCAGGTTTAAAACCTCCCAAGTAGAATCAGGGTTCTGTACTCTAAAATACCAGAGGTTTTAAAAATATATATTGCTTTGGGTAGTATAGACATTTTAACAATGTTAATTCTTCCCAGTCATGAGCATGGTATGTTTTTCCATTTGTTAACATTTTCGGCTATTTCTTTTCTTAAGGTTGCATAGTTCTCTTTATAGAGATCTTTCACATCCTTTGTTACATACACTCCCAGTCCATGCAGTTTTATTACCTGCATAGCTTTGTGTAAGCTTATTTCATTTTTAAGACTTTGTATTCTTGTTCAAATATACTCCTGGCAGT
>CAUYON010108149.1:0-33609 GCA_963573935.1 Arctocebus calabarensis
ATCAATGTCTAAAAAAGTGGGTTTGTTCATAGACAATCTGACAAGTTACCATAAAAAGTGTTTCCTGAGACATAAGGAAATGCAACATTATTCTTCTTGAACACTTTTAGTTCAAGACTTTCCACTCAATAAAATAGCTGAGGATCTGAAACTGAGAAAATATGTTTGAGTACAAACAGCTTGTGAAACTTAATACTTTTTTTTTTTTTGCATCATCAGAGGGTATTACTGAACTTACAACCAACTTGCCCGCTCAGCATGCAGTTCAGGTGAGAGACACTTCTTTGTACAGGAGCCTGTTCTCTTCAAGCCTATGCGTGCAGATGTCTTAATACAGGCAGACAGTTTCTCCCCATTCTGTAGTTTTAATCTTCCTATTAGCAAAAAGAGGTCGAGTCCCTGTAGACCTAAGGGACTAGAGTCACAGGATAGGGATTTTTCTTTTAATTTTTATTTTGATGTTTGGAACTCCTGATGCAACATTCTAGAGCAGGGTGCTCGGGACCTGCTGTGCCGAAGGGACTGATAAAGGAAAAGCTCTATTTATTCTTTGTGATTTGATGCACAGATGAAAAACTTAACACACAATAACAGAAGTTGGTCGTTAATAAATCACGTCCTAGTCTTTTCAGTGCTTCCATAAGCAGA
Organism: Arctocebus calabarensis; assembly: GCA_963573935.1. Lineage (NCBI taxonomy): Eukaryota > Metazoa > Chordata > Mammalia > Primates > Lorisidae > Arctocebus > Arctocebus calabarensis. Next base: position 649 of record CAUYON010108149.1, read on the forward strand.
CATCTTTAGTTTTCTAGCTCTTGTAGTTTCAACACTGCAACATCAATGATGCATATGTCCAAATTAGTTAAATAGACCGTCAAATTCCTTTTCTCTTAGTTCATCTATGTTTCACTGTCTCTTGGTCCCAAGTTTATTTGAATGATTACCTTCCGGCATCGGCATCCTCTGCTATTGCTCACTGGGGTGCTCTCGATTGTCCCCGTGTTTTGTGGGCTGGTTGAGAGAGGGCTCTTGAGAAGAGTGTGCCACTGTTCACAAGGGAGGTTGTGAGTTACTGGGATGCCTCCAGGGATGATCCCTTCCAAGGCTGCAGGCAGTCCTCCTGGCCACGGTGGTCAGGTCCTTCAGGATGGGCATCTCCACTGTGCAGTCACGCCCATCCAGCTGCGCCACCAGGGGGCGGGGGTGCAGGGGGCCGTTCATGATCTGGGGGCGGATACTTTCGCAAGTTCTGTCCAAGCGCTGTCTCTTGACTTTGTGCTTATTCACAAGGGCCATTCTTTATGGAACTTTGCAACTCAGATTCAAAGGGCAAAGCCGTCCTCTAAGAACTTAGGGGAACTCGCAGGAGTCTGCGTGCATTGCGCCACTATGAACCCGATATAAATCTGTCCACAAGCTCTATAGTTCACACGGTGGGCTGTCCGTCTTTTTAAGGAAATACACCTTCATTGGTTCAAAACCATTTAAGGTGATGAAACCCCCGTCCCAGGAGACCGGCGTCCTCAGCGAATGGCGCCCACCCTGGAGGCGCAGCGGTGGCTCCCGCCCCTCCCACCCCACCTGGCGGCAGTGGCAGTGGCGGTGGCGGTGGCAGCGGCTGTGCGGCACCCCCTTCTCAGCGCGGCATGGCTCCCGGTTCGGTTCCTTGCTCCTCGAACCTCCACTGGCTCCTCCGGGCTGCTTCTGAGCCACCTTAAAATGACTTCAGATTTCTTTTAAAAGGTCCTTGAGGTATTGTAGAAACAATTAAGATTATTGTCCTGTGGTTTTTGCATTAATGATAACTTTAATTTGCACTTCTCCGCTCAGCACCCATTACTCAGTGGTGAGGGTGCTGGCCACATGCATTGAGGATGGTGGGTTCAAACCCAGCCAGGTCCTGCTGAACAACAATGACAACAACTACAAAAAAAATAGCCGAGCGTTGTGGTGGGCGCCTGTAGTCCCAGCTACTTGGAAGGCTGAGGCAAGAGAATCGCCTAAGCCCTAAAGTTTGAGCTTAATGTTCTTAGTTCCAAAAGGAAAGTAAACTATATCTTTGGAAATTCACTTCATAATAAAAATGTCTTTGTAGGTAAGAAAAATAACAAACTTTCTCCTATCAACCGTAAGTATATTTTTAAATTTCTTCTCCATAATCTTTTGTCAGTGTTTGAAGTCCTGAGATTTATATAGTTTCTTACTACGCTTACTCAACTCTAATCAAAAAATTAAAACCTTGTTATTTTATAAAATATTTTGATTCCATCTTTATGCAAAAATTTTTATCCTATAAAGATGAGTTAGTTCATAAATTTTCCCAAGTACTCACTGATAAATAAGTTATTTCTTAAAAAAAAAAATGAAAGAAGTTTAATACTGACTTTAGTGGCTATTTGTTACCGTCGCCTACAGAACAATCACTATGTTCTAGAACCACAACTAACCACCAGAACACATCTTAAATTCACTTAATCAATCAGCAGCGGACATATTCCAGTAAACGGAAATCTGAAAGCAGCCAATTAACATTCTCTTGTGGCATCAACCCACTCCTACCTTTGAAATTTTACCAATCCCTGAACACCATATTCCCCAGAATCCTTTATGAAATTCACTCCTCTCACAGCCTTTGCTTTTCACAATTCTCTTCAATGCAACCTTGAGTTTTTTTTCAGTATTAGCCTTACTATCCTTTGCCTATATACTTTTTTCCTTTTGTTTCACGACAAATTTTATGAGATGAATGATCATCTCATATTGTTATAATCATTAAAGATTCTCTTTACATTCATATCTCCATATGGGCTATTTTTTTTTTTTTTTTTGAGACAGGGTCTGGCTTTATTGCCCAGGCTAGACCTCACTACTCGGCTCAAGTGGTCCTTCTACCTCAGCCTCCTGAGTAGCTGGGGCTCCACATGTGTACCACCATGCCAGCTAAATTTTTTGTTTAGAGATGAGATCTCTCTATGTTCCCCAGACTGCTTTTGAACTCCTGGGCTCAAGCGTTCCTCCCAGTTTTTGGCCTCCCAAAGGGCTGGGATTACAGATGTGAACAGCGTGCCCAACCTGGCTAGTTTCTATATTCATAATTAGTCAAATCAACCAATTTGGACAAGAGCAGCCAGTGAGTATTTTGTAGAATTTTTTCATTACCATTCAGGTAAAAGTTCATTTGCCCTTGCAGAAAAGTTAATTACCATACCAGGCAACAGAACAATTATATCGTGAAATAATGTTTTTGACTAAGTTTTTTTTTGATACACAGCCTCAAGCTGTCACCCTGGGAAGAGTGCCGTGGCATCATAGCTCACAGCAACCTCCAATTCCTGGGCTCAAGCAAATCTCCTGCCTCTGCTTCCCAAGTAGCTGGGACTACAGGCACCTATCACAATGCCCAGCTATTTTTTGGTTGCAGCCATCATTGTTGTTTGGCAGGCCCGGGGTGGATTCGAAACTGCAAGCTCAGGTGTACGTGGCTGGCACCTTAGCCGCTTGAGCCACAGGCGCGGAGCCGACTAAGCTTTTTTTTTTTAATTGAAAATTTATTCAACTAAATTGAATACAGTAACTCACTTTAATTTAGCAAAATAGATTTAAAATGTTTTATGTTAGCCAAAATTTGCAGGAATTTATCATTTCAAAGATAAGGATTTTACAATCAAAATCTGTTTAACTTCATACTCTTTCAAATGACTTCATAATTTCTCTGAAAATAAAGTCTTGATAAGCATAAAGATGTTCTCTATGGTACAGCTAATATAGTACTTTGAAAGAAACAGAATGGCCCAGTGGAAAGATCAATTGATCTGTATATCAGAAAAATTAAAATTAACTTTTCCCCCATCATTATTCTCAGACCGAGGCAAAAGAGTTCCTTTTTCAGGGTCCTAACTTCCGAAAAGTATTTCATATCATATACATCATTCATTAAAGAACATATGGATTCTCATGTTCAGAATTCAATACTCAGTGCTGATAGCAAAATCTGTAACCCTAAACAGCTCTCAAACTAAAAATTGTTCAAACATTTTCATATCTCTTGTGTAAGCCTCCAAAACAAAAGGTGACACATCCAATTCTAAGAAAGTTTGTGAATGGTATGGCTTCCCCAACTGGTCCAAATACTGCTCGGGACTGAGAGGAGAGTATGAATAGCAGTGGTACATAAATAAGAGAAAAAACACTATAATTAACTTGTTAATTTATTCCTGTAAGCATAAAAATGCAATAAATTCTCAAACAGCAAACACTATTCTGTTAGTACATAAAATCTCAACAGTTGTGGAAGGTGGCTGTGATGAATTTTACTACATTAAACAAGTCTCATTGAGAGATCTAGACTTAACGTGACATTGATACTTCACTTTGATTTCATACGTACAGAGTTTCATTTTATGAAAATATTTAATAGGACTTGAATGTTAAAGAACAGTAAATTAAAATTTTGTGCAATAAAATAATCTTGAATTAATTTTTGAAACTTATTGTTTATAATTTATACTTTGTATTTTCATTTTAAGAGAAAACTTTTTTGGAAAATAATTTTAGTTTTTATTTTTACATTAATAGATTTTCATGAAAATGAAAATGCCTAGTTTCTTATACTTTGAAAAACGGTTATATTTTGTTAGATAATTAAAAATAAGTTCAAGTTGAGTTCATAATAACACAAAAGTGGAGCTCAAAAAAGTTAAAGAACTCTTTAGAAAGGTAATCTGTTTATGGTTTTAAACTGAAAGCAGCTGAGACTGCAGAAAAACAAAATATCATGTGCAAATAATATGAAACTCTCTATGCGAACAAACTAAAAAAGCAAGAAGAAAACAAGAATTCTTGGAAACATGCAACTTTGTAAGCCTGAATTAGTAAGAAATAGAAATCCTGAACAGACCAATAGCAATAAGCAAGATAGTAACAGTAATAATAAATCTCTCAATGAAAAATACTCCCCAACCTGATGGATTCATAGCTGAATTCTATCAGTCCTACAAATAGGAACTGGTACCTATCCTATAATACCTATCCCATAACACCAAGAAGGAGAGAATGTTTCCTAACTCACTCTATGAAGCCAGTATCACCATGATACTAAAGCCAGGAAAGGATAAACACACGCACATACACACACACAGAGCACTATGAACCAATGTGCCTTGTGAATATAGATGCAAAAGTCCTTACCAAAATACTGGCAAATTGAATTCAACAGCACATCAAAAAGATAATCCACCATTATCAAGATTTGGAAGTATTGAAGAGAGAGAGGCAATCCTGGCACCTTAGGAAGGAATGCCTTAGACATGGGAGGTATAAGAGTGGGAGAGATACGGTCGTTTGCCTCTCAGAATTTCCCTGTGAGTCTTCTCCATATTAAAAAAAAAAAAAAAAAAGCCCTGTTAACTAACTCTGCCAGACGGTTTCTATCAGCTAGTTTCTATCACCTGCCAAAGGACTCTGATGAAGATTTGATCACCTTCCCCCTTAACTGCACCACCCAATCTATTGGAAATAGAAAGGGCAGCCCTGTTTCCTCCATCTCCTTCATACAACACTTGTCAATACTTCTGAGTATCTTTATCACCCCCACGCTTGTAGTTATTGCTCTGAAACCCCCCAACTGGTGGCTTCATCCAAACTGCCTCTAGGCAGTCTCTACAAAAACAAGGATTAAACTCAGCTATGCAGAAAGAACTGGGAACAATACCAGATGGTGAGGATATTCTGTGAGTGACAATGTCAACCAGCATCTCCCATTTGGGGGATTTTTAGAACTGTAAACAGTTTCTTTTCAGGAATGTAGGTGCCTTCTTGGGGTGGTAGTTTTTGTGTCACTATTAACTTTACTCTCTCCTAAAACCATGGCAACTTGCAATTTAGAAGTCATTATAAGAGACCTTCAAGTATTTAAGGGAACTCAATCTACAATCAATGTAGCCTGAAATGGATGATTGTGCAAGTCTACTTAAAATGATAACCCTCAGTTCCTTAGGAGAGCTTCCTGGAGGGACAACTAACTCATTATTCATGAGGACTATGTGAGCAGTTTTACCTACAATGGAACACATTCACTTAAAAAAGTGGAACAAAAATTTCTTGTACCCTCAATGAATCCCCAACAATAAAAAAAAAAAAAGTGGAACAAATTTGTAAAATTAAATTACTATGTGGAAGATTGTTCATATCTTCTTATATTCAGTAAGCTCTGATATAAGCCACCATTGGTTGCATTCTGTGATAAATATAGGCATTAAAAGGAAATAAATCAAATTCTGTAAAATAATTTAAAGAGGTTAATTCTGAGCCACTTTGAGTGATCATGGTCCAGGGATCCATAGACCCAAGAATCCTTGAGTAAGTGGTTCTGAAGCAGTTGAGTTACAATTTGGTTTTATACATCTTAGAGAGATGTAGATAAAATCATAATTCAATACGTGGATGGTATTGTACGTATATTGGGTTGGACTAAAAAGGCAAGACATCTTGAAATAGGGGCTTACAGGTTATAGCTGTGTTTAGAGATTCTTTGATTCACAATTGGTTAAAGAAATAACATTTTATATGAAGACTTTGAGGCTTCTTCTTAGCAAAGTATCTCAAGAATGGAAGAAAAAAGTATCATATAACTCTCTAATTTTCATGATACTTGAGAAGGGTGATGCCATTATGCCTATGAAGAAACTCAGAAAATTTTATCACAAAACTTGAGTCACTGATATAAAGAATATTTTGAATTGGAGGCCATTCAATGTCAAGAATACTGGAAGAGGCTTTCTCTCTATGTAAACTGGGCTGACCTGATATCAGAACATTAAAGGGGAAAATTGACTCTCTCTCCCCATTCCTGTTATCTCAATATATTGCAGGAGTGGAAGATAAGAATCTAAACAGATCTGGTCCAAATAATTTCAGTCATAAATATCTATTTCCCAGGCTAATTTATAAGTCAATCTATTTCCCCTTCATTCATTTGTCCCCCCAAGAAACCTACTCCATAGAAACCTTTTTTTTTAAACCTATATTCCTCAATTTTCCCCTCCCCTCCAAAAGATTTAGATAAAGATATCTGAACTCCTTTGGAAAATTGGGTTATCAATCTGTAATTTCTCCCCTGTACACATGGTAAATAAGTCCTTTCTCTTATTAATCTTACTTAACTGTGAATTAATCTTTTTACACAATCTCAGGGGAAAGGGCATTTCCGTTCACCTCTACGCCTACTTATGAATGGTCAACTCAGATGAGAGATGAACTTGAGCCAGGAGAGCATGGCCCTCTCTGCACACTGAAATGAGGTCGGCATGCTTCTCCAGTGTGCTCAGATCCAGAGGTTTGCTCTTTATGTTAAACCCAATTCTTAGATTCATTAATATGGGAGGAAATTATCAGATTATGCATACTTTTCTCTGCTTTTTAAAAATAACTATTTATCTGTCAGACCTTACATATTGGATAAATTGGCACAATTTAACAGTATTTTATTACATATATGTGCCATAATTTCAGAAGCCTGTTGACTGACAATTTGATAGTTTTCAGGTTTTTTTTCTGCTACACACAATTCTAGGAACATCTCTTGAGAAAGGATACCTGGAGAGGGTGAGGTCAAGGAGAACAGATCTTCTCAAGGAGACCCCAAGGATACATCTGCAGAGTCCTCTCCATGGTGACTCAGCTCTTAGGAATTTGTAGACTTAATTTCCTGGGACCTGGAAATTTCCACTTCTGTGAAATCCTGTAGTTCTGTGGGTGCTGGAACAGATTCTTCCACTTGGTGCAAACTGACCAATGAGAAAGGAACCAGGGGGCTGGAATTTTTTGACTGGAGATAAAAAGGGAAAGACTAAGCCAGTTGGCAAGCACCACCATTTTGAATTCCTTTATGCCTTTAGCTCTGCTGGCTGAATAAAAGCTTTTTCCTTTTAAATATGGTATTTGGGTGCTCTTTCCCTCCATTGGGCTTCATTGTCCTATAACACTTCTACAACCTTGTTGTCCTATACTTCCTGCAAAAAAAATTTATCACATTGCTAATACTGTGTAAGGTAAATTGGAAAAAGGCATTACTAGCAAGAGGATTTCTGGGTCTAAGTTTGTGTGTGTGTTTATTATAATAGGTATTCCCAAAGTGCTCTCCAGAAATTTTGCACCAATTTATGCTCCCATCAACTGTAGTTGAGGCTCTGTCTCCCTACACACTTGCTGGTACTAGGAATCATTTAGTGTTTTCAATTTTATTTTTCTGATAAGAGAAAAATCCTTTTTTCATTGTTGTTATGATTTGCATTTCTTTGGAGGCATCTGATGCAGAACATCTTTTCATATGCTTATTGGTCTTTATTCTGAAAATGGTGAAGTGCCAGATCGTTTGATCATTTTTAATCTTGGATTGTTCATATTTCTTTCTTATGGCTTTACATAAGTTACTTTAAATGAAGAAAATTGGCCTTTTGTTTACCATTTTGCTGGGATTAGAATTTGCCATTTTGTTATTATTCATCCTTGGTATTTTGAATTTGGTTATATTGCTTTGTTTTATGCAAAATATTTGACAAGTAGTATGGCATTACTTATAAGATCATCTGGGCTTGAATTATAGCTATTTTACCACTACTATGATCTTGGAGAAATTATTTAACTTATTTGAGACTCAATTTTCTCATCTTTAGAATGGATATAGTACAAGGAACAACTCATAGGGTTTGATGTGGATAAGTGAGTTCATACACATAAAACTATAGCATAATGTGAAACATATGTTATCAGAGACACAAGGGGATTTCAGTCTAGGCCCAGTTTCTTATTGCACAAAGTTCCAATTATTGAAACAATTAAGATTGCCAATGGAGAAAGTTTTAATACCAAAGAAATCTTGTTAGGAAACAGAGAAGCGTCTGCCTCAAATCCCTCTCTCACCCTAGGAGATACCATGAGCTTTCTAAGGCAAGGTTAGGTGCCCTGGGGCAGGTCAAGGGGGATGGTGAGTCATCAGGAAGTCTTCTCTGGGTGTTCCAAAATTTGTCTTGCAGAAAATACATTATTTCTGGAAAACTATTCAAAATGTCAGTAGTAATTTAAGGGGCAGGGTTATGGAAAACACAAGGGTCATTGAAACTTGTTAATGGAGCCAGTTAAACTTATAGTAATTGTTGTGTGTTAGCTCTGATTTCATTCTTCTGTACTCACACTTGTCAATGGTTTCCTTTACAGATTCTGGGTTTTAAATTCTGCTTGGAAATTCTAAATTTGAGAAAACAAGTGTTACCGAAAGTTTGGCACTTGTCATCCAAAACTGCACCAGAAAAAGAGGGACAGTTTGAAAAGAAGGAAGGAGAAATTTATCACTTTGCCAGAAAAGGAAAATGTCAGACAATGGTCTAAAAATACAAATTCTCGCTTCTAAGCAGGAGCACAGAACTATTAAAGGTTCTGGTCTCATAATTCCATCTTGGGCCAAGACCATCTCATGAACTCTGCCTGGATTCATCTCATTTTCAGTTAAGACAGTCTTATGACCTCCACCCAGATTCATCCCAGCTTCATCTAAGAGGTTCTTGTGACCTCTCCCTGGATGATTCTGTTGAACTAGCTCTTGTGGCTCTAAAACCAAAAGCCATTCCCCACCCCTCCTAACAATAGACCTGAGATAGAAATGCAGATTTCAGTTCCCAAAAGATTGGTGAGACAGAGAATATTTTTGCCATTTTTTTTCAGACCATTCCCTCTGCAACACAAGTAAAAAAGAAAACTATTCTCAGACATATTTAATTCAGGAGTTTATCTGAGGCTAATTGATTAAAATCTTAAATGCATTTCTGGAGCTCTTTGACATCCCAGCAACTTGGGGTATTTCAGATTGTGCACACATAGTAAAGAAAATGCAAATATTATTTAGAAGTCACAGTTACAGTGATTAACAGGCTGAGGCTTACATTTTCTACACTCAGCTTGAAATTTGTAAAGGATCCTCTTGCCCATGAGGTTCTTCTCATGATTTGCCCCAAATAATAAAGGGACTATCTTATCTTGGAGAGGACCATATTATTTTTCCTTGTAAATGAGGAAGCTCTGCCTGGGCCTGCCCTTTACCTTTTCTGTGCATTCACCTCTTAAATGTAGAAGCTACATCATGCCCTTGGGGTGTTTTATATAAGGCATGATGAAGGGCATATATTTCATACCCATGTGAGGGCTCTTGGAAAAGCAATGCTTGAATTGCAGACACAGTGAAAATCTGTCAGGCAGGGAAACAAGTAGATGTTCCAGTGTCCTGAGTGGACCAATATCTCAAAAATAGGAGAATTTGGCTAGTTTGCTATTGGACATAACTCCACCTGGTGGCGTAAGTGAGGTTGTTAAAGCTCTTCCTATACAAATAATGAATGATTCCAAAAGGAATTTACTAGTTTGCATTCCCACCAACAGTGTAGAAGTGTTCCCCTTTCTCCACATCCATGCCAACATCTCTGGTTTTGGGATTTTGCTATGTGGGCTAATCTTACTTGAGTTAGATGATATCTCAAAGTAGTTTTGATTTGCATTTCTCTGATCATTAAGGATGATGAGCATTTCTTCATGTGTCTGTAGGCCATGTGCCTGTCTTCTTCAGAGAAGTTTCTCTTCAAGTCCTTTTCCCACCCTGAGATGGGATCACTTGCCCTTTTGTTGCCAATATGCTTGAGTGCTCTGTGTATTCCGGTTATTAAACCTTTGTCTGAGGTATAACCTGCAAATATTTTCTCCCATTCTGAGGGCAGTCTGCCTGCTACACTTACTGTGTTCTTAGCAGTGCAGAAGCTTGATCTATGGTGCATCTTAGCAGGGTACTGTTGAAACTTATTAAATGTAGAGTATCAATGTCTTTATATAGTGATCAAGAATATGCCATGAAGGCTATCTCTAATAGTATGATCAAAATATTTCTGATTGTATATGAAGCACATTCTGCCCTATGATTGCACCAATATACACAATTATGTTTAATAAAATTATTTAAAAAAAAATAATGAATGATTGGGTTCATGAAAAGGGCAAGACTGAACGTACTGCCAGCAGGGCTGGACAGGGCCTGACTTTTAAATTCTGTAAACATCACCAAGGGAAGCATGAGCTCTCCACTCTCCCCTCATTTACATTGAGTGTTTGTCTGAGTAGCATAGACTCAACAGTGAAGATAAAAATGGACTCAACTTCTGGTTCAAACATTTAATCTTAAGTTTCCTTTCCTATAAATGTGGGTGCTGATGGGAAAATCCAACATTATGAATAGGATTAAATTACAGACATAACATATGTCCATGACATAGTGTGTTGTCTGCCTATTAGTGTTTGTATTATTGATGTCACTGTTAATCACTCTGTGCAACATCAAAGCAAACAAACAAAAAAACTAATAATGTCATAGATCCAAAAGAGGGAGGTCTCTATCCTTAGGGTGTATTTTTAAAAAATACTCTGTAAGGACTGGGTCAAATTTACAGTAAATCTACAGGGATTCCACATGCCATTGTTATGTTCAGGGAAATCTTAGTATTTTTCAGCATAGAGGTAGAGAGCTGTGAAGGTTGAGGAGCTTTTTCTCATCCTGACCTAACCCTCTGCTACCAGCCCGCCCTCCCCCAGGACAGCAAGTCACATATTGGTACACCTTGTCCTGTGCTATTCTCATTCCTTCAAGTAGTACATTCAGTTGATACTCCTTGGGATATTTTATAGCGATATTGAGAAAGCTAATTATAGGGATGAGGGAAACTTGTGCTTTTCCCCAAAAGTTCACTGAAAGATCAACTCACAAATAAGACAGATTAATAAGAGAAAGTTTATTTATCATACACCTGGGGAAAAATCAGAGCGTGATTACCTAATATTTCAATAAAGTTCAGACATTTTTATACACATTTGTTGAAGGGGAGGAGAAATGTGGAGTATAAGTAATTCAGTTTAGGAGCAATAAACAGTTGCTAGGGAGGAGGAATAGATGGGGATCAACTTGTAAATAATTCTCTTTGCAAATTAAATTAACCTGAGAGACAGGTATTATGTGGAAAATAATTTGGGTCAGGTATGCTTACATTCTTGATCTTTTTTTTCCTGCAATATATTGAGGCAATAGGGCGAAGAAGGGAAGTCAGTTTTCCCGTTTGATCTTTTGATCAAGTCAGTCTGGTTGATGTAAACAGACAGAAAATCCCCTCCAATGCATTGTCAGTCTCAAGGGGTCTGCAATTCAAAATACTCTCTATACCAAGGAGCCATATTTGGGGATGAAATGTCCTGAGCTCCTTCAGAGTCTTGACATCAAACTCTAGCACTGTTGGTTTTTAACTTAGCAAATATGTATTGGACATGTATTAGTGTATGGATCTGTGCTAAGCTCTCACACTTACTGACTTTGTGATGCTGAGAAAATTAAGGATTTTACCTGCACATAGAATTATAACAATTCTATTAAATGAGTTGGTATGTCAGAGAGCCTCTCACAGTGTCTGGCAGAAAACAGGTATTCACTGAATGTCAAGCAGATGTCATTGGCACCATGCACAATGAAACATATAATGACACATTTGAAAGTTTTGTTAATTTAAGTAAGTGACTGGAAAAAAGAGTCAAACTCAACTAAGGTTTATTAAGCCTAGATCTGATGATGTGCATGGGAAAAGCATGACCCACTAGGCTTCCACTGTGAACTGGGCTCTCTGCAAAAGGGTTTGAGAATTTCATATTTGAAGGAAAAGGGTTCTCTGGAAGAAAAAGGGGAGCAGTGAGGCAATGACTGCATCCTGTCAAGCTCTGCTCAGGATCCAGTAAATCGTCTCAGGATGGGTAGACAAGAGATTGATTTTATCTCTTCCTTAGTTTGCATCTGTGAAGATTAACTTGTAATCCACATTCAAGAGTTCACATAGGCCACAGTCCTAAGATTATAACTGACATGCAACAGTTTTTCATGGGCTATACTTTGAAGAGATTTTTAGTATGGCAAAAAGTCAGAAATATTTTATCCCAGATTACATTTCTTTGATGTATAGTGAGATGACTGTGGGTAAATAGGAGTAGTGCCATATGGCTTCCTTTGTTGGGGGTTGAGGGAGAAATTTGCATCTATAGAGAATCTCCACTAAATGCATCCAGGCCTTGCCTATTCTATCTGGGAAAGTTTTGCTAGGAGTCTGAGACCCTTGAAGGTCTGAGTGAGAACATTTAGGATCTGTTCTCCTAGAGGGCTGTTATCCTGAGCCTTATCTGCATAACAAGACCACCTTGTTAGCCAGAATTCCATTCTCTCCCCTATACCCTGATACAAAAAAAATCATGTTTAGCTATTATCCAAGTCCCTCTATTTCTTAAAAGAAAGCCCCTGTACCTCATTGGAGAGAGTGATACTGCAGTTCATGAATTCACAGACTACAAGTAAGCAAAAGTAAGACAATTTATTGAGAAGAAAGAAAAAGAGCTTTCAGCACAGCGGGGGGGGGGTGTCTCGAGCAGATTGCTGCAGGAACTCCTCTGTTTGGAGATTTATATGTTTATAAAATAATGCTATTTTAAGCTTTCCACTGGCCCCAAGGGTCTGTGGCATGCTGCTTGCACAAGTTTTGAGGCTATGGTCCCCCTGTTGTTACTTTTCACCAGGGGCCATTTTCCAGTTCCTCATTCTGGCCTGCCTTATCTGGGTCTCCTTTAAAGAGGATGGAAGTGTTTGTGTGCTTCAATTCCCAGGCCCAGTTCCCTCTTTTGGCATAAAGAGTTTTTGCAAGTCCTGAATTTTTGTTAGGGAGAGTGCATGATTCCAAATAATGATCCATTCATTCTCAAATTTCTGGACATATAGTTTCTTGTAGTATTCAGAGATAACATATTGTACCTCTGTGGCATCTGTTATTATTTCCTCATTATCTTCTGTATTGAGGTTACTAGAGATTTTACTTTTCTATTTCTAGTTAGTCTGGCCAAAAGTTTATCTATTTTATTTATTTTTCAAAAAAATAAAACCTCCCTGTTTAATTATCTGAATGATTCTTTTGTTTTCAATTTCATTGATCTCTGATTTAATTTTGGATATTTCTTTCCTTCTGCTGGGTTTAGGCTTATATTGTTCTTCTTTTTCCAATTCCATAAGATGGTTTGTGAGTTTGTTAATGAGCTCTCTTTCTGTTTTTCAGTTGTAGGCATCTAAAGTGATAAATTTTCCTCTCAGGACTGCTTTGTTGAATCCCATAGGTTTGGGTATCTTGTGTCATCATTGTTGTTTTGTTCAACAATGTTAATGATTTCCTCTTTTTATCTGTTCCTGAAGCCAACTATCATTTAGCATAAGGTTGTTTAATTTCCATGCCTTTGTGTGGAGTTGAACATTTTTGTTGGAGTTGAGTTCCACATTTATTGCCCTGTGTTCTGAGAAGATACAACGTAAAATTTCAATTCTTTTGATTTTATTGTGATTTGATCTGTGTCCTAGGATATGATCAATTTTGAAAAATGTTCCATGGGCTGAAGATAAGAACGTATATTCTTTGGCTTTGGGATGGAGTGTTCTATATATGTCTATCAAGCACAATTGTTCTAGGGTCACATTTAAGTCCCTTGTGTCTTTGTTTAGTTTCTGTTCACAGGAATTGTCCATCTCTATAACAGGAGTGTTGAAGTCCCCTGCTATTATGGTGTTATAGGATATCATATTGCTCAGACTAATTAAGGTCTGTTTCAGGAATCTGGGAACATTTAAGTTGGGTGAATAAATATTTATAATTGAAATATCTTCTTGTATTTTTCTCTTGACAATATGAAGTGTCCATGTTTGTCTTTGACCTTAGTTGTTTTAAAGCCACTTGTATCTGAGAATAAGATTGCAACCTCTCTTTTCTTCTGAATTCCATTTGCTTGAAAAATTGTCTTCCATTTCTTAACACTGAGTTTTAATTTATGCTTCAAGCTGAGGTGTGTCTCCTGTAGACAATAAATAGATGGCTTGTGTTTGTTTTATCCAATCAGCCAGCCTATGCCTTTTCAGTGGGGAATTAAGTCCATTGACATTTATTGAGAAAATTGGTAAGTGTGGTGCTGTTATACTCATCTTATTGTGTGAAAGTCCATTGCTTAGTTTTATCTTTTGCATCACTGTGGAAACTAGGATTTTTTTCCTTAATTTCTAGGTGTTTCATTTGCTGGTGGTCCATTGTGATGGTCAGTGTGTAGAATAGGCCTAAGTATTTCCTGTAGAGCTGGTCTTGTGGCAAACTTCCTCGATGTTTGCATATCAGTAAAAGATTTTCTCCATCAGTTTTAAAGGTTAGCGTAGCAGGATATAGAATTCTGGGCTGGAAATTATTGTGTTTAAGTATATTAAGGATAGATGAACGTTGTCTTCTGGCTTGAAAAGTTCCATTTAAGAAGTTTGCAGTTACCCTAATGGATTTGTCTCTGTAGATCAATTGGTGCTTACTCCTGGCAGCTTGCAGAATCTTCTCTTTTGTCTTGACTATGACATGTTCATGACAGTGTGTCTTGTAGAAACTCAATTTGAGTTGAGAGGACCTGGAGTTAGATATCCATCTGAAAGGAGTGTGTCAGAATCTTTGGTGATATTTGGGAAATTGGGGCATTCTTCTTCCCCTTCTGGGATATCTATGACTCCTATGTTTGAACACTTCATGAAGTCCCATAATTCTGTCAGAGAATTCTCTGCTTTCTGTCCCATTTTTTTCTGTCTCTTTACTGCCTGATTTAGTTCAAGAGCTTTATTGTCTACTTCTGAGATTTTTTCTTTTACATGGTCTAATCTGTTATTGATACTTTCTACTGCATTTTTAAGTTCCCTGATTGAGTCAGTCTTTCAGCTCCACTATATTCTTTTGCTATTCTTCATATCATTCACCTCTTATTTGATTCTATTTTTGGATTTCCTTTTGGATAGTTTTCATTTTCAGTGATTTCCTTCATTGTTTCTACCATCCATATTTTACATTTCCCTTCTGTGCTTTCTAATATTTATAAGTAAAATCTTATGCATTGTCTACCTCATGATCCCTTGGGCTGGGTTGCTCTGTTCTCGTTTTCCATGTTGCCAGGATTTTTCTGCTGTTTCTTCCTCATGAGTGTTTCCTTGTCCTACTTTTCATTTTATTTCCTTCTTCTCTTTAAGTTACTGTGCCTCTAACCTAAGGTATTGAAGTTTACTTTTGGTAAAGGACTAAAAGACAAGAAGAGTGAAGAGCAACAAGGGATAAAAGATTTTTAAAAAGATGGAGAGAGAGATAAAAGAGAAAAGAAAAGGGGGTGAGTAAAAAGGAATATTGACAAAAAGAAGAGAGGAATAGAAAGAGAGAGAAAGGAGTAATAGTGGCATACAGCAGGGTACTTTGACCCACTCCCACAAATCCCAACCTCTGGGGGCACTAGGTTGTGTGGGTTCCTTGATGTCTGCAGTTATTTTACAGACTGAGCAGACACTCAGACCTCCACCAAATAGAGAAGACATACAAAAATACTATAAATCAAACCAAAACAAACAAATAAAAAAAAACTTAAGAAATAAAATTGGGAAAAAAAACAAGTATCAGGGGCAGAAAAAATTAGCAAAAATGAAGTCATTATTATTAAAGAAGGCAACAATAAAAAATATTTACACAAAAACATGAAATAAAAGAAAAAGAAAAAATCTGAGGAAGAAAATTTGAAAAAGAATAAAGAAAAAAAATTTGAAAAGGAAAATCCTATAGACAAACTAACAATAACAGCAACTTCAAAAAAAAGCCCTAATTAAAAAAAAAAAAAACTATATATATATATGTATATATCTTGCTGAATGTTGCCTGGGCAATGGGTGATCTTCTGGGTTATGAGTTGCTAATCATAATACAACTCTGTAAGATAGAAGCCTCTACTGACTTCTTTGCCCTTGAACCCTGTAGGTTGGGAGCCTGGATCTCTCCTCAGCCTCCTTAATATGCATGCCTCGACTTTTCCAAATTATGTCCCTTGTTTAAGCAGTGGCTATCCCAAGAAAGGTTGTATTGCACGGATCTCTCTGGAAGTGGCTGCCTCCTTGTCAGGTGCTCCAGAATGGCCTTGTTTTAGGACCTGGAGGGTTGAGCCTGCAAGTCAACTTTCCCACAATGGCTGTGCATGGCCTGCAGCTGAAGAATGAAAACTCTGCACTGGAGGCTCAGTCCCCATCTCTGGGCTCTACTCAAAGTCACTTGCTTGCTTACCCAAGGGTTCCCAACGTAACTCAACCAAGTGCCCAAGTCCACAAAACCCCAAAGAGAAGATCTTCCCTGTGTGCACACTCTCACCACCGCTGTAGCTGCTGGCACCTGCAGCCACCACAGCTGGTAGCCTCAGACTGAATGCAAATACTTGCCCTTTCTCCATTACTTTCATCTTTCTCCATTGGTCCCAAAGTCTCCCACTGCCTCCCTGTGCTCCCTAAGGGATATTTCTGAGAAAAGCCCAGAATTCAGAGGTGCCTGTAGTCTCTCCCTTATCTCCCCATGCCCAAGAAAGCTGTTTCTTGTCCAGCTTTCTTCAAGAAAGCTGTTTCTTGTCCACCATCTTGCTTTGCCCTGAGTTTGTGGAATTTTTATTAAGCAGTACTAGTTTCTGATATTGTTGGTTGGGTGAGAACAGCCAGGTCTTCTGAGTTACTGGCATAAATTCTATGTGTTTAATTATGAAGGTCTTACAAATGTGAATGTCTGATTTCTCTAGGTCAGAGAATAATAAATGGAGAAATATAAATTAATAGGTAGCAATAGATGTCTGTAAAGGATAGTTATGGTTTCCTGTTTTACATGGTTCAATCTGAAATTTAAAATTAGTAGAGATGGAAAGTCTGAATGACAATGTAGATGTGTTTCTGTATATGGGGTGTACCAAGGAATAGAAAGAATGTGTTGTAGAAAAAACATGAAAAATATACTTATTGAGAAAATATATGCAAAGTCATTTAAGTCAGAGGTGGTTTAAAAGTTGATTCATTACATAGTTGTGAAAAATTAAATAATAACATGTAGAAAAAGGGTATGAATAGGGAAACATGTTTTCACAAAGAAAGGATTAAACAGAGAGAAACAGGTTTTTGTGGGAAAGCAAATGTATGATAGAAAGAGATATGAAGATAATTAAGAATATAAGATGTCTTTTTGATAAGGAAAGTAAAAAGGAAAGTTTGGGACAAAGGTAAAAAGTCCAGTCACATTGCATGTGATGGTCTGGATAAGTGTGGTAGGGCTTGTGAAAGAAAATTTTTACAAGAAAATTGTAAATGACATTTGGTGTAAAGGTAGAAAGTTTGTGAAAATCTCTAACTCAGAAGTTAATGGGAATGTCCACTTCTGTCAGCAGTGTAGTAAGGCTGGAAGATGCATATGAAGATCTCATTTTCTGTCAATTTTTCCTAGTTTTTATAAATACAAATTTGAGTTTTGGCCTAGAAAAGAACCTCACAGTTAAAAATTTAAAGAGGTGATTACTAGCTTCTGCCCGATGCTGCTGGTGGGATTGCAAACTGATACAACTTTTTTGGAAGGAAGTATGGAGAACTCTCAAAGAACTCAAGCTAGACCTCCCATTTGATCCTGTAATTTCATTACTAGGCATCTACCCAGAAGGAAAAAAATCCTTTTATCATAAGGACACTTGCACTAGACTGTTTGTTGCAGTTCAATTTACGATCGCCAAAATGTGGAAACAACCTAAATGCCCACCAATCCAGGAATGGATTAACAAGCTATGGTATATGTACACTATGGAATACTATTCAGCCATTAGAAGAAATGGAGACTTTACAGCCTTTGTATTAACCTGGATGGAAGCGGAACACGTTATTCTTAGTAAAGCATCTCAAGAATGGAGAAGCATGAATCCCATGTACTCAAGTTTGATATGAGGACAATTAATGACAATTATTCACACGGTGGGGGTGAGGGAAGGGGAGAGCAGAGAGAGGAAGAATGAGGGATGGGTAGGGAAAGGAAGAGCAGAGAGAGGGAAGGACTGAGGGGGGTGGGGTCTTGGTGTGTGCCACACCTTTTGGGGGCAAAACACGATTGTAAGAGGGACTTTACCCAACAAATGCAACCAGTATAACATGGTTTCTTGTACCCTCAATGAATCTCCAACAATAAAAAAGAAAGAAAGAAAGAAAGAAAGAAACTACTCATGCGTATAATTTCAGATGCTGTGTCCTTGCCCCCCTCCCCAAAATGCTGTTATTAATAGCAGTAGAATTCAAATATTTTTTATCACTTACTGTATTGGATTAAATTATTAAGCCTGAAATATCCTAAGTGTACATGCACATTTTATCTCTAGTTCTCTGCCTAAAAGTCCACTTTAACAAAAATAATAAAGATATCAGATTTCTACCAGTCTGACAAAGCACATAGGGTGCAAGCTTTGCCCTCAAAATAAATATGAATGATTTTAAAATAGATGGAATTAGCCTAAATTTGTAGGCTTTTAAAAATGCTTGTGAGTTATGGGCAACATCATAAAATAACAGATAGAATCCTAGGTATGAGGTTATAGTTCTGAGTGATAGTTCTGTTGCTAGTACCAAGAAGTTGAATAGTTGATTAAATCAGAATATTCATTGACCATTTTTGTGATTTTAGATGGAGATAATAAATAGTCAACATCATAGTGACTGTGGACAATAATACATTACAAACGAAGTACTCTGTAAATCTCACAGGCATTGTCTGAATAAGGTATTACACACCCTCCACTTAAAACATAATATCAGCAGCAGTGGTTTAATTGACCTATGTATTATGGTTGGACAAAACATAATTAAGATTACTATAATTGGATATTAGCCCAGTTAAAGGATAATTTCATTACTGCACAAATCTCCAGAGAATAGAAATGCTCTTCAACTCACGGTTGTTAGAGAGTCTCGCAATCCTCCTTTTCAATACAAAGCAGAAACCCTGTGTAAGAAGGTGCCAGACAGCTAGCATTGGCACCTACTGGAGGAAGGAAAACCCTGAAGGCTGTGATCTAAGGGTGGTCAGGGGAAAGAGACTCTCACAAACCCACCGTGTATTCCAGAGGGCTGTGGGGACCTGTCAGGAAACCCCTGGTGAGGAGGGAATACTGAGCCAGGAGAGCCCAGAAGCAAACCTGGGATAAAGTCAAGCTCTTTGTAAACACTTTGTAACCACACTCGTATTATCAGGCCTGTAAATATTTGTAGAAATGAACTGGCCAAATAGAGTATCCAGTGATTAAGCAGGGCGCCAGTTTTCTGTCCATAATGGGAAATTCTCAGATCTGTAGGTAACAAATCAATCCAGCATAAAGGCCCATGTTTTACCATATTCATCAGTGGCAACTATTTGAGGTTTTCTGCAGGGCATGGAGCTAACACACAGGTGAACGAGGATTCTGTTGTGGCTGAACTAGCTGCTTGTCTCTATCTAGAGGATGGATAAGAACCAGTTTGTAGTTTCTTTGCTGGACAGTGTTGTAACGTTTTTCACCAAATATTTCTGGCTCTCAGCGTTTTGGGTACTGCCTCCATGAAGTCAGGGGAGCCACGTGACTTGCTTTGGCTAACCAAAAAAGAGTGGAAGTGGCACATGTCACTTCTGGGCAGAGGAAGAGCAAGTGCGTGGGTGAGTGCCACCTCCTGTTCCCACCTTGGTGGCTGTGGAGGGCTTTGCCAGGCTGCATTCCAAATGCTCCTGATGAGCTGAGACTCGGACTAAAGCCTGCTGGATCTGTGAACCAGAAATGATCTTCTGCTGTGTTTTGAGACACTGTGGTTATTGGTGGCCACATCACTTTCTAGCCCTTTCTGACTGTTTAGCTGACCTTTATTGTTTCTTTCGAAGAAAATCACACTATGCTCAAAATTTTATTTTTTAGTTTAGGTAACCAATTTTCTACATTCTCAGCCCAGATTTCTGTTTATAGTGCACATCTTCTAATCTGGGTTGCTAAAGCATAAAATGACATTTTATGACATAAAGCATTTTAATAAATGGGGACAAATGCTCAGATGGACATTCAAAGCTTTCAAGCATTCTGTAAACTTGCATATTAAAATATTACCTTTATGGTTTTTCTGATAACCATCTATTACTTGTCAATTTACTTAATATTTTTCTTTAAATTGACTTATTTTACTGAGCTTATTTCAAAAGGACGGTTTGTGTCACTAGTGCACAGGTTGATTATCTAAAATGCTTAGAAGAGAAGGGTTTCGAGTTTCTCATTTGGGGGCATTGTGAAATATTTGCATTGTATACTTGCTGGCTGAGTGTCCGTAATCTGCAAATCCAAAATATGAAATGCTACAATGAGCATTTCCTGATCATGTCAGATCTCAAACACTTGGGTTTTAAAGCATTATCAGATTTTGGGTTAGGGACACTCAACCTTCATATGAAAATTCAAATCATTCACCTAAAATGAATAGTTGCATAAATTAAATATGATATAAATAAAATAATGCTATTAAATTCAAGTTACAGACCCCTTAGATCTCACTCTGAGTCTTTCCCTCCTTGCTAAAAAAAGAAATTAGGACGTATTAGCCCTATCTGGCAAGATGTAATACAAGGATCATTATAAGCATAAGAAATGCTATAAGAAATAGAATACCCCCAATTAATTAATATTTTTACACTTGCAAGAAGCTAGGGGAAATCCCCAGGCACCAGAAAATAAGAGTTGTTATGGAAAGCTGATAAAAAGGCAGCCTATAGGTTTTTGGACAGGACACAGGCTGTAGGGTCCCACAGCAGAAGAGATCTCTGGGTCTAGAAGAAAGACAACTTCTAAATAGGGCTCTGGGCTTTAAGAAACTTCCCCTTACTATAAACGGGATGAAGAAAAATTCATTATCCTTTGGCACTTGGAAAGCATAGTCTGCATGGAACCTTGAGTAAAAAATAAAAAGTTACCTATAAAAAGTAGAGATTCTAGTCATATGTCAAGCATGTCTCAATTTATGTCACCTGAATGATGTGGGAAATTAATATTAAAATTCATCCAGAATCACTGAAGATCTCGGACCTTAGCGTTCTGAAAGAACAAAATGTAAAACTACCTTGTGGGGCTTACTTTTATAAGCTAGGATTCACTGGAAATCTACTTAGAGTGAAAAAAAAAAAAAAAACTTCTTAAAGATCAGCTCATCAAAAACAAAAACAAAAACAAATAAATGAACAACAACAACAAAAAAAACCCTAAAACTACTCTAGAGATAAAACACTATGAAAGTTCACCAAGAGATGTAGTAAACAGAAAAATTAGCAATGAAAGTACTTAAAAATAATAATATAAAAGAGATCATAATGATTAAAGCATAATTTTTAAAACAAGGGGTTTATAGACTTATTCAAAGTGGTATAATGGACACTGGAAGCTAAGTAGTGGGGAGGGTGAGAAGAGAGTGAGGTATCAAAACTTACCTGTCAGGTACAATGTACACTATTCTGATGGTAGGTATACTAAAAGCCCTGACTTCACCATTACATAGTTAATACATGTAACAAAAAAACACTTGTACCTCCTAAATCTATTACAATTTTTAAAAGATAAAGAGAAAAAAGAATAATATTTAATCCTTTGTTGCAATAAAGCATTGAGATTTGGGATTGTCATAGCCAATAATGTCATGTGAGCTCTAAGTAGCCAAGCTGCTTATAAAAGGAAACATCTAAAATATAATGATGCCGAATGTTGACAGTATAGTGATATAAAAAGATAAATCAGGAAAATATTAGACACAAGAAAGCATATAAAACAAAATAGACTTTGGGCAGAAAAAGCATCATTAAAGGTAAAGAAAGTTATATTTAGTTATTAATATGCTTTTAGCAATATAGGCTCAAAATACATAAAACATAAATTGAAAATAAAACACATGCAAAATAAATTTTATGGGAGAAAATGAAAGTATGTCTCAAAATTTTATAAGTTAATTTTAAAAGATATACAAGAATATGGGAAATCTGGACAATTCAATAATATAGTTAGATCTAATGGACAGATTTATACTCTATTTAAAAAAAACATTTTTTCAAACTCATCAAAACTGACCATACATGATATCTCATGAAACAAGAAAAATCAATATCACATGTACTACATTCTTTGACTTCAGGGCTATACAGAAAAAAATAAATCACAGAAAGATAGTTTGGAGACTAAAAACCACACTAAACAATAAAGCCCTACTTAATCAACACTAGCAGAAGCAGCTAAAGAAGTTCCCAGAGGAAAATAAATAGCCTCAAATTCAGTTAATAGAAAGTAATATGGGCTGAATTAGCTAAAGGTCCAACTCAATGTAGGGAGTTAAAAAAACCATGCTCTATGTGATTCAATGCTGTTCATACAAATCTGTGCACCCCCTCTAGAGATCACAAATACCACCAAATGGAGAAAGAATAGTGATATAAATGTGTTCTCTAACTTGAGAACAGCTCCCACATATATTAGTAGATTGTATATTTTTGGTACTTCTACCTTTTAACACAGAAGGCTAATTGCAGTAGCATGGCAGTCCTGACACCGGAAAGAATGAAAAGCAAAGGATGAAAAACTTATGGTCCTAGTTACATGCACCCTCTTGTGTTAAAACAGGTAGAAACTTAAGCCCATTCTCCATCTTGCATCCTCTCAGCATATCTGAATCTGGAGGGATAGTCTTGTTGTTTTAGGATTAGTCTTACCTGAGATTGGGTTCTTTTAAACAAGAAATGAGCAGTGAACCGAGACTTGGCACACCCATAGAGATAGCATTTCTAGATGGTAATGTCTACTGACAGGCCTGGACACCAAGCAGCTGGCAGCACCCCTTTTTGGAAATAACTATTTTTTACAACATTGGTCACTAGAAAATACAGCTCCATAAGAAATAAACTAAGAGGTTCACGATGTGGGGTTCATTGTTCTTTAGAACAATACTGGATGGTTCTGCTGATAAATTTGGGGGTAATGAATGATTACAGAAAGAGAAATTTCGTTTGTGTCAGAATTTCTAAAATTCTTCTGGCTTCCTTCTAGTCACGTAAGATATGTTGGATGGATAAATTTGCTTTCTCTAGAAATGGAGATTAAAAGAAAAAACAAACAAAAGTTTTCATGAGGTACCTGCCTTCCTTTGTTAAGTACATAAATGAGCCCCGTGGTTGGAGGATTGCCCCTGAGGATTCTTGTCTGATAAAGTAGGCTGCACGATTTAAGCCAACAGTACATGCCCCACTGGGAACCACAGAGTACTTATCAAATGACTTAAAGCAGGAGGCAAGATTGGAGTTGTACACTGAGCCCAATCAAGCTGATAGCAACAACAAGAGATCCCACAATAGGGGTTTGGGTTCATGACATCAAGTTCTCAATTCACTACCCAGCTGGGCCTCTCTCACTCTAAAACAGATGAGCACTACGGTCAGGTGGAGAGAAGAGTCCTGAAAGCAACCAGCTAAACAGAGAGGAAGGAAGGAGGGAAGCATAGGGAAAGAAGACAGGCCGGGTGCAGTGGCTCACGCCTGTAATTCTAGCACTCTGGGAGGTGGAGGCAGGTGGATTGCTTGAGCTCAGGAGCTTGAGATCAGCCTGAGCAAGAGTGAGATCCTGTCTCTAAAAATAGCCACGTCTTGTGGTGGGGACCTGTCATCCGAGCTACTCAGAAGGCAGAGGCAAGAGGATTGCTTGAGCCCAAGTGTTTGAGGTTGCTGTGAGCTATGACGCCACAGCACTCTACCAAGGGTCAACAAAGTAAGACTCTGTCTCAAAAAAAAAAAAAAAAAAAGAAAGAAAGACAAGAAAAAATAGGCAAAGATGACAACAGCAAACAGTAGCAAGCATGGTGGTGGGTGCCTATAGTCCCAGCCACTCAGGAGGCTGAGGTAGGAGGATCACTTGAGCAGCAGTTCAGGGCTGCAATGTGCTATGAAAGCACCTGGAGCCAGTGCTTTAGCTTGGGCATCATACCAAGACCCCAATCTTAAAAAAGAGAAAAAAGAAGATAACCATTGAGCCCTCACCCAGAGACTACCTTCCTGAGAGAATTCACAAAACCCTACACGCCACAGCTATACATTCTTCCCAGAGGAGAGGGACACGAGGCAAGCTCCTCACCTGGAGTCGAATTCTAAAACTCTGCTGGTAGAAAAAGAAAGTCATTCATAGTCCAAACGAGCTGCAAAAATTTTCTTGAATTATTCTCTCAATACAGCATAAATAGTTCTGGGTATGACATTTTTTACGGTGAACTTTATAAACACTGAAATTTGAAGAATATTAAATAAGATTAGGAAACTCTAAAACTTTTATTATCTAAACTATTTCATTTTATTTTTAAATCATTTTTTAATTTGCTATGAGAGGATATCTAAGCCATTTTGATGTTCAGACAATAATTAAATCCTTGGTTGTGAATGAGGGATACAAGGAGACGTCTATCTCCTGCCTGCGGGCTATATGAGGCCATTCTCTTTTAACAATTTTTTTATGACCTTAAAATATTTCAGTTGATTTGTGCATTGTCGAGAAATCATATTAGGTGGCATAAGTTCACACTGGGGCAGGGCAGGTACCTGCTGATGAAGTGGACATGTAGTTCACAGCTAGGATTACCCACAGGCATCTCAAACTGAACACATACAAAAGCTAGTTCAATGTCTTACTCTACACTGCTCAGCTATGTCCTACTTTCTGTGTGATCACCTTAAGAAATGTCCACAAACTGTTTGATACTCCCTTCAAAAGATGGAGGCTAATTCGCTTCACTTTAGGTATGAACTGAACGTAGCTAGTGATTTGCTTCTAATGAACAGAATCAGATAGCAGGGACAGTGCTAGGACTTCCGAGCCCTGTGGCTTCCTCTTTGCTCTCTCTTAGCTCTCTCAGCTAAATGTTGTGAGGACACCCAAGCAGCTCTGTGGAGAGGTCTCTGTGGCAAGGAACTGAGGCTTCCTGTAAAAAAAAAATCTAGGAAAGAAGAAAGACCTTCTGTCAACAGTCCTGTGACATCCTGGAAGGAGCTCCTCCAGCCGGGAAGATCACAGCCCTGGAGAATGTCTTGATGGCAATTTCGTAAGAAACTCTGAGCCAGAACCACGTGGCTAATCTGCTCTTGAATTCCTGACACACAACAACACGTTGGTTGTTCTAAGGTGCTAAGTTTTGACATAATTTATTACACAGCAATAACTTATAATTGCTTCCCCATCCTTGTGAATGCATCTACCTATCACCTGGGCACCCAAGCCCCCAAACTGGCATTTAATTGTATAATTTATTGTTTTCTGCCATTCCTTCCCAGTCCAATTGTTCATGCTGTTCTATCGATTAACCTCATTTTCTCGTCTCCCTTCGCACTGTTCATGCCTCAGTTCAAGTCCATTTTTACTTGCTTTTTACAAGAAACCTCCTTGACCTTTGTGTCTCTAATCTTACCTCTACTTCCTCCAAATCTGCTCGGTCTTAACCTCAATGTCACTTTGTTTAAATTCTTTCAATGTTCTCTCTGCGTCCAGGCAAGAGCCTGGCTCCAGAGCAGAGCTCAGGAGGCTTTCAAGGGCTGAGCCCTAACCCCAAACATGAGCCTCTCCTTCCCCACTCCCCACCTGGCTCTGTTAGATTTGCTCTCCTCTGGAACTCAGTAAATGCCTCAGTCCTGGTGACCCCCCTCCAGTCCATGGAATTGGGTCAGGTCTCATCACAGCCTGTGCTCAACTCACATAGCTCCTGTCCTCTAACAGTTAAAGCCCCTCTTTGATGATACGAGGAGCATCTGGGAGTGGGCTTGGCTAAGAATGAGGTTCTTATGAAAGGACAATTGCTTTTCTTCAGAATTGGCAACAAATCTTGCTGGGCATGATGGTTCACACCTATAATCTTAGCACTTTGGGAGGCCGAGGCAGGTGGTTTGCTTGAGCTCGAGTTTGAGACCAGCCTGAGCAAGAGGAAGACCCTGTCTGTACTAAAAATATAAAAATTAGCTGGGTGTCATGGTGGGCGCCTGTAGTCCCAGGTACTTAGAGGTCAAGGCAAGAGGATTGTTTGCGTCCAGGAGTTTGAGGTTGCTGTGAGCTATGCCAATACCATGGCACTCTAGTCTGGGCAACAGAGCAAGGCTCTGTCTAAAAAAAAAAATAAATAAAAAATAAAATAAAATAATTGGAGACAAGTCTTCAGTGCCAGGGGAACTGGCTTCTGCCCAAGTGAGCAGCAGAACTGGTGGGGTGTCTGCAGAAGCTCCTGCCCACCCCGCTACTGCAGCCACTCCAGCAGCACCCAGAATTTGTCCTTTGTGAAGACTGTTTGTTCCGTGGACACCTTCCCTGGTCCATTCTTTTGCCCAAGGACATAAGCTCACAAGAGCCACCCTCTCCCTTGTGCGATGCAATGGCTGCACGCTCTCGGTTTTACCTTTCCCTAAGTAGTTCAAGAGTGTGGAGTTACTCAAATGCCCTGGACAATCTGGCACCAGAACTACGAACAACAAAAGCGTGCCTAGATGTTCCTTTAACTGCTGCTTAAACAGTTATATTTGCTGATGCACAGGGCACAGTAGAACCACTTAGCTGACTGCTTTAGAGGAAGGTCAGCAAAGTTTCTCTGCGAAGAGCCAGATATTAGATGTGTGTTAGGCTTTGTGTGCTGTGCAGTCTCTGTGGCAACTACTCAGTCTGTCAGTAGCACAGAAGCAGCTGTAGACAATATGTACATGAATGGGCGTGGCTGTTCCAGTGAAACTTTACCTAGAAACATAGGTGCTGCCTGGATTTGACCTCGGGGGGAGTGGGCTTAGTTTGCTGACATCTTGAAGCACAAGTCCTTTTTTTCAATGCTGTATATAGTTTTTAAATTGTGAGGCTTTCATATGGGTGTGAGGGGTACTCCAAAATGGGCCTGTGTGAGTATAAAGAGTATAAACTGAGGTATTTTTTTGATCGTATTTACCAAAATTTTAAATGCAGATAGCCTTTCAGTGGCTCTTCTAAGATTATATAGTGCAGGATACTCATAGTTATACACAAAGATGTTTACTGTAAAAACCCAAAACTAGCCTTTATTTTTTGAGTAGTCTGAATTGGATGGTGATGCCAACATGAGATGGTTTAAAATCTCTTTAATCACTGCTATTCCCACGGTGCCATGTTGAATCTCCCTTCCCTTCAGTTATTAAAATCTAGTTTTAAGCTGCCAATTTCTCATCTTAAAATTGTTACCTCCTCCACTCTCCTGCCTGTGCCGGCTGGAGCTGTGCTACAGGGCACTTGGGGTCGGAAGAGCTCCCCCACCCTCTCAGGGCAGCACAGGCTAGTCTGTGACAGGGGGCTGGGCGGGCAGGGCCTGCAGTGTCTCTTCTGTCCTCTTCCCAGACTGAACTTGTGGGACCCTGTTCTTCTGTTCACGACTTATCTGAGGTTTTTGAGAACCTGGGGCCTTTCCCCCAGCTCATTTCTCTGATACAGAAGATCTGTCACCCCACGTCTTCCCTCTGTCCTCAGCTCCTGCCACTGCCTCTGGCTGGGGACTTCTCACCCTGGGTGGCAGATGAGCTTGGAGCACTGCCACAACAAAGTGCCACATGCAGGGTGGCTTCACCCACAGAGATTTATTTTCTAGCAAATTCTGAGTTAGCATGCAGCAACATTGGTATCTTCCGAGGTCTCTCTCCTGGATTTGTTGATGGCTGTATATAGTTTTAGAGCAACCCTCGGTCTTCACATAATCACCCCTGTGTGTGTGTCCTGATCTCTTCTTCTAAGGACACCAGTCGTATGCATTTAGGGCCACCCTAATGAATTCTTTTAACTTAATTGCCTCTCTAAAGACCCCCATTTTCGAAATATTCGATGGAACATCAATATATGAACACTACACAATGTTTCAAATTCACTACTGTCCCTGGGGTCAGTCACAGTACCTGTAGGACACCCATGCCACCTGCCTCTCCATACAGTGACAGGGCAAGGTCACTCCACTGCCATCCTCTTTCTAATGTTCTTTTCATTTGCTCAGGCAGGTTCAGGGCAGACCCACAGGTTGTCCAGTTGGGAGTGCAGTGCCAGTCTCCCTGGTGGAAGGTACGGCCATTTTTTACCAATGGCTCTTTTGGAGCAACCCCCACTTGGCTTTGAAAGGAAGAAAGGGATGAACCAGGACTCTAGATAATGACTCTTAGCAAGTCGCTCACTCTCCTGCTCCCTAGTCTTCTCCTGATAGACTGAGATGAGTTTAGTAAATTTGGGTCACCTTTTAAGATGTCCTGAGGGAAGTGTCTACCCCGATTGTTGAGAGCTTCTTGTCCTCTCTTTCTATGGGATAAAGAGTACTTTGCACCATTTCGCCCTTGGCTTTGGCCCCTAGTTGTCCATTCTGTGATTTAAGGAACTTCTCTGTTTATTATTAAATCATAAACATATAGTTTACTTTTTATTTATTTACTTTTCTGTGTTGTCTCAATTTTTAAAACATGAGCATGTGCCAACATTGGAAAGTAAAAAGGTTTCCTGGCCTACAGGAAAAAAAAAGGTAAAAAGGTAATTTAAAAATTATAAAATTCCTGTGGTATATGTATACCATGGTATACTATGTGGCCTTAAAAAGAAGATGAAGACTTTACATCTTTTGTATTAACCTGGATGGAACTGTAAAACACATTTTTATTTTTTAATTTTTTGCCGTTTTTGGCCAGGGCTGGGTTTGAACCCGCCACCTCTGGCATATGGGGCTGCACCCTATTCCTTTCAGCCACAGGCGTCACCCCTGAAACACATTCTTCTTAACAAAGTATCACATGAATGGAAAAGCAAGTATCCAATGTAGTTAATACTAATATGAAACTAGTAGACTGACTAATACATGGCCATACATGAGAATCTCAATTCAATTCAAGTTGGCGGGGGAGAAAAGTGGGGGGAGGGAGGAGGGTTGGTGTGCTCCCACCTAACGGGCACAGAGTAAGGGTATATGGCACACCTCCTGCGTGCAGGACACAACTACAGCTGGGACTTTACCTAACAAATGCAAACATTGTAACTTAATCATCTGAACCCTCAGATTAATCTGAAATAAAAAAAATAGTAAGATACTATAAGAGTTTCTAGAAATCTTTTCTTGAAAATATTTGAGTTGATGTTAGAAAAACACAAGTGCTCAGTAAGTAGTAATTTTAGTTTTTTATCAGTTGCAATAGTATGCTGTCACATCCCACTGCCATATTATCAGGGCTCCTGAGGTTTTCCAAAATGAAGTGTAGGAAGCAGCAGCAATTGCAAAGCACATGATCTGAACTGTTAGCACCACCAGAGAACGCTGGAAAAGCCCAGGCTCGGATTTACCCATCCGGACAAGGATCTTGCTGTCCCCTCTGGCTACATGTCTCTGCTTGTTCATCTTCACAAGTATTTAATGAAGGCCTAACCTGCATGAACAGTAGTGATATTAAAATAAACAGGACACGGGCCCTACCTGCTTCTCACAGAAGTTTCTGTATATAGCCTTGCTGATTCATCTTTTGCCGTAGGTTGCTTTAAATTTATCTAAGTCTGTCCTTGCTTTGGAGTGAGCCTTTCAATGTCTTCACTTTACGTTTAATGGTTTCTCTTTTCCAGTAGTCCATTCATTCACTGTAATTCCTTTTATTCCTTTTGTCATTGCTTTGTCTGTTTTGTTAGATTTGCTGTCTTTGTTTTTTAAGTTTTGAATTTTTTCTTTACTAAATAAGTAAATAATAATAAGTATTATTGTTTACTTATAAAAAATTTCATGATCTTATTTACATTCTTCTTGGCCTTAAAGGAAAAGGAAATTACTTAATTTCACATAGTATCTCTCTGTCTTTAAAAGTTTTACGTATTTAAAATTAGGATATATTTCAAATAGGATCCCTTAGTTTAAGACAGTCTTTTCTGTTCCAGTTTCACAGGTAAAGAAAGAGGGTAGAGAATGAAAAATTTCCATAAGCTGTCGGCTCTTAAAGGGCAGACAGTCCTGTGGTCAGGACAGTCCCCCCAGGGGTTGAGAGTGAGGCCAGCCAACATGATGTGAATATTTGTTGAATAATATAAGATACATGCACCAGTGTTCTGTCCTTTTAGTATACTACCCCATTTTTATTTTCTGGATTTCCTTTCTGATGAGTCCTTTGTTCCTTGCTTTCCTCCAGCCCTAAATTTCTTTACCTTTTCATTCCCACACTCGCTATCTGTCATTGAAAACTTGAGTTATCTCTTAGCCCCCAGAGACTTTCCAGGGGAAGGCCAGGAAGTAGGCCTGTGGCCAGATACAGACAGATTCCTGGAATCCACCCCAAAGATCACCTCCCCAATAGCTTAAGCCTGGGACTGATAGGGGCAGGAATAAGAAATAAACACAGGGAGGATTTGTAATGAAGTGTTCCAAACCACCCTGGGAGTAAATAAGACACGGAAGGAGACCCGTTCCACAGACCTATGCCAACAGGCTCTGTGCCAAATGAGTTTGGGAAACACAGTATATTACATCCTCATTTGGAAACTTTATAATCCACATAAACCTATTACAGACTCTGAGATGACCAACAGAAAATTAATCTGTGTGTGTGTATGTGTGTGTGTGTGTGTAATGCATTAATGCAGAAGAAAATTGCAGGTACAGCTCAGGGACATAACCCAGTGAGATATGTGGACCTCTCTGGACATCTTGGGCTGGTTCTAAATGAAGCTAGAAAATGCAGCCTGACCTGCTATGTGGTGCTTCTATGTCTTCCTGCAAGTGTACAGCATACAGCTAACACCTGCACACTATACTTCAGTCTTGGCCCTGGTTTTTTTTAAATGAGTAACATTAGACAAGTTTCAGAATTCCTGTGTGTCTGGATTTCCTCAACTGTAAAATGGGGAAAGTTAACACTACCTATTCAGAAAGTTGTAAGGGCCAGGCACGGTGGCTGATGCCTGTAATCCTGCTGAGGAGGGTAGATTTCTTGAGCTCAAGAGTTCAAGACCAGACTGATCAAGAGTGAGACATTGTCTCTACTAAAAATAGAAAAATGAGCCATGGTAGGTGCCTGTAGTCCAAGCTACTCAGGAGGCTGAGGCAGGAGGATTGCTTAAGTCCAGGAGTTTGAGGTTGCTGTGAGCTATGAGGCCATAGCACTCTACCCAGGGTGACAGAGAGAGCCTCTTTCACCAAAAAAAAAAAAAAAAGGATTAAATGAGTTGATTTATGTAGGAATAGAGAACAAAGACTGGCAAATTGTAAATGATATAAGGGTTAGATGATTGCTACTGTCATTATTTCAGTAATTTTTTAAAAATTTCAGATTAATGTAAGGGTACAATGATTAGGTTACATTGTTTGCCTTTATTAGCTAAAGTTCAAATTGCAGTTGAGCCCTTACCCAGGGGCTTTGCTGTAGGCCCTTACATTGTGCACATTAAGTGAGAGTTTACCAATCCTCCTGCCCCTTGAATTTAATTGTGTTTTTCTCTTCTGGGAGCCTATAGTTGTTTATCTATTGGTTTCATATGAAGTAATTTTGTTAAAAGTTAGAATAAAAAAGTGGTTTTCCAAAGCAGGTATCCCAAGTCCCAATGGCATTTTTCTTTTTAAGAAATAAAAGAATATAGAGATTTGAAACTTCAGAGGACTTCAAATAGCCAAAATAATCTTTTTGTTGTTGTTGCAGTTTGGCCAGGGCAGAGTTTGAACTTGCCACCCTCAGTATATGGGGCCGGTGCCCTACTCATTGAGCCACAAGCACCACCCTAGCCAAAATAATTTTGAAAAAAAAAAGAACAAAGTTAGAGATCTCACATGGATTTCAAAATTTATTATAAAGCTTCAATAATCAAAATAGTGTGGTACTAGCATAAAGACATGTATATAGACAATGCAATAGAATAGAGAGCCCAGAAATAAACCCTCACATATATGGTCATTGATTTTGGACTTGGGTGGTGCCTATAGCTCAATAGGTAGGGCGCCAGCCCCATATACAGATGGTGGTGGGTTCAAGCCTGGCCCAAGCCAAACTGCAAAAAAAAAAAAAAAATAATAATAGTAATAATGATAATAATAATAATAAGTTAATGTTTGAAAAAAATGATTTTGGACCAGGGTACCAAGACCATTCATTGGGGAAATGGCCATCTCTTCCACAAATGGTGCTGGGAAACCTGGATCTCCACCTACAAAAGAATGAAGTTGGACCCTTATCTTATACACTATGTACAAATTAGCTCAAAAGAGATTAAAGACCAAAATATAAGAGCTTACACAATAAAACTTCTAGAAGAAAACAGAGGAGAAAAGCTTCATGACATTGGATTTGACTATAATCTGTTGGCTAAAACACCAAAAGCATAGGCAAAGCAAAAATAGATGAATGGGACAACATTAAACTTAAAAAACTTTTGCCCACCAAAGGGCACAATCAAGAGTGAAAAGCACCCTACAAAATAGATGAAAACATACGTAAATCATATCTTAGATAAGGGGTCAAGAACTAGATATATTTTTTAAAAACTCCTAAAACCCCCAACCAAAACTATAGATAACCCAATTTTAAAATAGGCAAAGGAGTTGAATAGACATTTCTCCAAAGATGATATACAAATGGCAAACAAGCCTATGAAAAGATACCCAACATCGAGGGAGGGAGGAAGCTCCAAGGCCCTGCCCAGACATCTTTCCTGAGACTCCTAAGGACTAGAGAGAAGCTAGGCACAGTTCTCCCTATTTTCCCATTGCTGTCTTGAGAATTCTCCATCTCCAGCACTTAACTGCGCTCT
>CAUYON010108150.1:0-23494 GCA_963573935.1 Arctocebus calabarensis
CTTGTCAATGCCACCACATTTGTAGATCAGATGGCCAGTAGTGGTGGACTTGCCCGAATCTACGTGTCCAATGACGACGATGTTGATATGAGTCTTTTCCTTCCCCATTTTGGATTGTATGGGCGGTTTTCACAACACCTGTGTTCTGACGGCAAACCCGTTGCAAAAAAAGCTCCCCTGTGTCATTTCTGATTGAGGTTACTAGAGATTTTACTTTTCCATTTATCGTTAGTCTGGGCAAAGTTTTATCTGTTCTATTTATTTTTTAAAAAAAAAAAACCTCCTTATTTCATTAATTTTCTGAATGATTCTTTTGTTTTTAATTTCATTAATCTCTGACTTAATTTTGGATATTTCTTTTCTTCTGCTGAGTTTAGGCTTAGATTGTTCTTTTTTTTTCCTATTTCATAAGATGGCTTATGAGTTTATTGATGTGCTCTCTTTCTGTTTTTCAAATGTAGGCATCTAAAGCGATAAATTTTCCTCTTAGGCCTGCTTTTGCTGTATCCCACAGGTTTTGGTAGTTTACGTCTTGTGCTCAAGGAAGCAACAATTCTGTGCTTAATGATTTCCTGTTTTATTTCTTCCTGTACCCAACTGTCATTCAGCATAAGGTTGTTTAATTTCCATGCCTTTGTGTGGGGTTGAACGTTTTTGTTAGAGTTGAGTTCCACCTTTAATGCCTTGTGGTCTGAGAAAATACCAGGTGAAATTTCAATTCTTTTGATTCTGTTGAGAATTGTTGTGTTGTGTCCTAGGATATGATAAATTTTGAGAGAATGTTCCATGGGACAATGAGAAGAATGAGTATTCTTTAGCTTAGGGATGGAGTGTTTTGTATACATCTATCAAGCACAGTTGTTCTAGGGTCTCATTTAAGTCCCTTATATCTTTATTTAATTTCTGTTTAGAAGATCTGTCCAGCTCTGTGAGAGGAGTGTTAAAATCCCCTGTTATTATGGGCTTATAGGCTATCATATTGCTCAGACTAAGTCAGGTCTGTTTCAAGAATCTGGGAGTACTTAAGTTGGGTGCATAAAACTTAGAATTGAAATGTCTTCTTGTTGTAATTTTCCCTTGACCAATATGAAGTTACCATCTTTGTCTTTTTGGATTTTAGTTGCTTTAAATCCACATGTATCTGAAAATAAGATTGCAACCCCTCTTTTCTTCTGGATTCCGTTTGCCTGACAAATTGTCTTCCAACCCTTGACTCTGAGTTTTAATTTGTCTTTTGAGGCTAGGTGTGTTTCCTGAAGACAGCAAATGGATGGCTTATGTTTCTTAATCCAGTTAACCAATCTATGCCTATTCAGTGGGGAATTTAAGCGATTAACATTTATTGAGATAAATGATAAGTGTGGTAGCATTCTATTCATCTCATTTTGTGAAAGTACATTGCTTGGTTTTGTGTTTTGAATCATTGTGGAAGCAAGGTTCTGTCGTTTAATTTCCAGGTGCTTACTTTGCTGGTGGTCCATTGTGATAGTCAATGTATAGAACAGGTTGGAGTATTTCCTATAGAACTGGTATTATTGTGGCAAACTTTCTCAATGTTTGCATATCAGTCAGATTTTATTTCTCTATCAATTTTAAAGCTTAGCTTAGTGGGATATAGAATTCTGGGCTGGAAATTGTTCTGTTTAAGTAGATTAAAGGTAGATGACCATTGTCTTCTGGCTTGAAAAGTTTAATTAGAGAAGTTTGGGGTCATCCTGATGGATTTGCCCCTATAGGTCAATTGGCACTTACTCCTGGCAGCTTACAAAATCTTTTCTTTTGTCTTGACTTTGGACAGTTTTATCATAATGTGTCTTGGACAAGTTCTATTTGAGTTGAGGTGACCTGGGGTGCACTATCCCTCTGAAAGGAGTGTATCAGAATCTTTGTGATATTTGGGAAATTTTCATTTATAATGTTCTCTAGAATGGCTTCAATTCCTCTGGGGCATTCTTCTTCCCTGTCAGGGATACTTATAACTCATATGTGTGAATGCTTCATAAAGTCCCATAATTCTGTCAGTGAATGTTCTGCTTTCTTTCTCTTCTTTTTTGCCTCTTTAACTATCTGAGTTATCTCAAGAGCTTTGTCCTCTACCTCTGAGATTCTTTCTTCTGCATGGTCTAATCTGTTGTTGATACTTTCTATTGCCTAATTCCCTAATTGACTGCTTCAGTTTCCTGATTGACTGTTTCAGTTCCTTCATCTCTGCTATATTCTTTTTTTTTTTAGACAGAGTTTCACTTTGTTGCCCTTGGTAGAAGTAGAGTGCAGTGGCATCATAGCTCATAGCAACCTCCAACTCCTGGGCTTAGGTGATTCTCTTGCCTCAGCTCCCAAGTAGCTGGGACCATAGGCACCCACCACAACACCCAGCTATTTTTTGTTGCAGTTTGCCCAGGGCTGGGTTCGAGGCCTCCACTCTTGGTATATGGAGCCAGTGCCCTACCCACTGAGCAACAGGTGCTGCCCATCTCCTATATCCTTTTTATATTCTTCATATCATTCATCTATTTGATTCTGTTTTTGGATTTCCTTTTGGTTATTTTCTACTTTATCAGCAGTTTCCTTCATTTTTTCCATCATTTCCTTCATTGTTTTCATCATATGTATTCTAAATTCCCTTGCTGTCATTTCTAACACTTCTTTATAGGTGGAATCTTCTGCAGTAGCTAGCTCACGGTCCCTTGGTCGGGATTTGCTATGGACTGGTTTCTCATGTTGCCAGGATTTTTTTGCTGATTCTTCCTCATGAATGTATTCTTTTATCTGTTTCCTTGCCCTAATTTTCCTTTCCCTTTCTCTTGCTCTTTAATTTACTGTGCCACTGGCCTAAGGTTTTGATGAGTTCTTTTGGTGCAGGACCAGAGGATGAGAAGATTTAAGAGCAAGACAGAAAAAAAGATTAAAGAAAAAAAGAGAAAGGAGAGGGGATGAGTAAAAGGAAATATTTACAAAAAGAAGAGAGGTGCAGAAAGAGGGAGACAGGAGTAATATAGCTGTATAGTGGGGTACTTTGTCCCACCCTTAAAAAAACCCCCAACATCTGGGGGTACTGGGTTGGATGGTTCTCTTGAAGGCAGCAGCTCTTTGCCAGCCTGTTCAGACACAGTACCTAACCTCCACCAAGTAGAGAGAAAAGACAAAAATACTATAAATCAAACCAAAACAAATAAACAAACAAAAAACCTTATGGGATAAAATTGGGGGGAAAACCAAATAATAGGGGCAGAAACACTAGTAAAAATGAAGTTCTAATTGTTAAAGAAGGCAACAATGTAAAATTGTATTTAAACTAGAAAAATGAGGAAAGAAAAGAAAGAAAAAGGAAGAAGAAAAAAAAAGAGAAAATCTAGAAGGAAAATGTTGAAAACAACAACATTAAAAAAAGCCAAAACCAAAAACAAAGCAGTATATATATCTTGGTGATATTGTCTGGGGAATAGGTGATCCTCTGGGGTATGAGATGTTAATCATGATGCTGATTCATTGTGTTTGTATGAGATGGAGACTGGAGGCCTGTGCTGATTTCTCAAAGCCCGAAAGGTTGAAAGCCTAAATCTTTCCTCAGCCCACTTGACTCTGTTCCCCTGAGGACCAAGGCTGTAATCTGCCAAACACTGAAATCTTCCTATCTCAGTCCCTGCCTTTGGGCTGCTCAGACACTAGATTACTAACCCAAGGTCTCCCAGACAGATCCTCAAGTTGCTACACTGAGGGCAGAGCCTTCAGGGGCAGTTTTCCCACAGTGGCTGTACAGGCTTTTCAACCCTGAGAGCGGGGTCTGCAGGGGCAGCCCATAGATGAACAATATTAGCTCCATTTTGGCTCAGTGGCTCAGTCAGGGGCCCTAGACAACGCTTAAAATCGTCTGCACTCTCACCCAAGTTCTCCCAAGGTAGCTCAACCGAGTACCCAAGTCCAAAAAAGCAAAACAGCTCACAGGTAAGGTCTTTCCTACTTGTAATCTCACTGTTGCTATAGTTACAGCTACAGGTAGCCTTTGACCAAATGAATGCATGCTACCACTTGCCAGTTCTCCACTGCTTTTGTCCTCCTTATGGGGTCCATAAGTCTTTTGCGGTCTCCCTATGTCCCCAAAGGGATTTTTCTGGGCAGATCCCACCAGCCAGAGATGCCTGGAATCTTCTCTCCCTAATCTCACCATGCCCGGTTGTAAGGAAGCTGTTACTGGGCTGCCATCTTGCTCCTCCTCCTCTTCTACTCTTTTCTTGTAGACAAACACTGCTGTTCTACCTCAATGACTCATCAAGGTATTTTGCTTAACAAAAGACAATTCTGTTCCTGTAAGAAATTAGGAAATTCTGCCAGTAGCCTTTAAAATATTGGTCATGAAATTCCATGAGGTCTTTATTAAGAGGTAGGAACCTGAAACAAGCAAAGGCTTTACAACACTGCCGTAGGTTGGTCAGAAATTTAATGTTGAAACTTTTTCTAGAAAACCAGCTTTTTAAAGATCTGGACTGAATTTAAGTTTTGATGACCTGCTTGGAATAGCCAACCTTGACCTGGCCAGCTTCTTCCTCAGATCTACTTGGTTTCTCAAGTCAGCTATTAAATAGGTGTTTTTTCCAAGCCTTAAAATTTTCCCAGAGAAATAAGATACTTTTAAATTATAGGTGAATAATTTTGGGATATTTGTAGATATTCTGGAATTTTAAACTTTGTACTATCTATACACGAAAGGAGAAAAAAATTTTCAAAACTACACCCATATTCTCTTCACTTCTTGAATAGTTTTCAAGACATGGTAAATCTTGTTTTACCCTAAAGATGGATAGTTTTGAAGTAAATTCAAGACACTGAATCATTCTACTCAGAATATTTTTAGTATATAATTCTGAAAGATAAGGGCTCTCTTAAGACAGCCTAATTTCATTATCATCATCATACCTAATAGATTAATAATATTCCTGAATGCCATGAAATAGCTAGTTGCTGGTCAAATGTCTTAGATTATCTAAAAAAAATTATTTTTTAACAATTGTTCAAATCAAGATTCAAAAAAATTTTCACCCTGCAATTGGTTGATTTTTTTCCTTTGTAATTTATTTATTGGAAAACCTGGTTCATTTGTTCTGTAGAGTTTTCTAAATTTTTGATTTTGTATCTTCAAACTGTCCTTTAGCAAGATCCTTATTTCCCTACTATGTCTATGAGAAACTGATGAGTTAGACTGTCAAGTGTGGGGCCCGGATGTCAGGTCCCTGTGTTTCCTGGTTCTTGGTTCTCAGGATTAAGAATGGTTACTGGTACTGAGTTGACAAAGTCAATAAGCACAGTGAGCTTAATATTTCTGGTTAACATTTATCTCAAAT
The DNA here is from genome assembly GCA_963573935.1 of Arctocebus calabarensis. NCBI lineage: Eukaryota > Metazoa > Chordata > Mammalia > Primates > Lorisidae > Arctocebus > Arctocebus calabarensis. Next base: position 5,340 of record CAUYON010108150.1, read on the forward strand.
ATTTCATTTCTTCTGTCTAAACTAGATAGAGTCCTTGCCTGTTTTTTCGGCTTGAATATTATTGGTATATATAAAGGCTACAGATTTATGGGTGTTGATTTTGTAATCTGAGATGCTGCTGTATTACAAAGGAATAAATTTAAAACTGTAATTAAACACAATTTTCTACAGTCTGGCAACAATTTAAAATGTGGACAAAATATTCAATTGGTAAGGCTTCAAATTAGGCACTTTCATGCACTTCTAATGGAACTGAAAAATATTTGCAAATTTACCAATATAAATTCATAACATCTTACAAATATATATGCTCACCCTTTGACAAGCAAATTCCTTTGTAGGAATTTTACCCTGATGGCCATCTGCACAAATATAAAACAACATATTTCGTTTTTAATTAGATATTAAAATTTCACAATGTATATATTCCAAGATCTCATGCTATACATGATAAAAACATACAATTTTATCTGTCAATTTTTAAAAAATTAAGGGCAATTTAGGAACCTATCTATTGAATTTATATTCATAAAATTAAAAGTGAAGCAGCAGTAACATTGAGGCTGTCATTTATGAAATGATATGAAATGATCCTTAAAATATAGTGATAAGTCAACATACAAAAGAATATATATAACATGCTATCTTTAATAAAAATAAAGGGAATTGATAGATGCATACATTATTGGCTTATTTTTGCATGGAGAAACTTGAAGTACTGTTTGGGAATGAGTCAGAATGTAGAAAGGGAGAGAACTGAGATTTCTCTGACTATGCTTATTTATATAGTTTTACATTATTCATAATGTAAGTGTCTCACATATTAAAAATAATAAACCATATAAAAATGTTTAAAAACACATGAAAAATATACAAAAGGAAAATGTTCCCAACAAGACAGTGAAGCCAGAGTTAGTTAATTCAAGTAATTACTGAACATACTCTTGCTGTATGCTTTTAGTGGGCTATATACTAGGACACATACAAAATCTCCCAATAACTATATTAAACATTAGGCTTTACTTAATGTTTTCTGCTAGAAGGGATGTTGGTATTGTATTTCCAAAACTAGTCTGTCTGTGTGGTAAGATGAAGCAAATGTAAAAGATAAAGATATGATTGGACTTTTATTGTGGATGAAGGGAGAGCCCAATATGGAATGGTAAAATGTAGGAAGAATTCTATGTTGAAAAAAAATATTTATATATAAATTAAATTTCTATCTGTTTTCTTTCTTTTTTTTTTCTTTTTTTTTGAGACAGAGTTTTAGTCTGTTGCCCTCGGTAGAGTGCCGTGGCATCATAGCCCACAGCAACCTCTAACTCTTGGGCTTGGGAGAATGAGACAAGAGAATTGCTTGAGTAGCTGGGAATACAGGCGCCCACAACACCTTACTATTTTTTGTTGCAGTTGCCGCTGCTTTTTTAACTGGCTGGGGCTGGGCTCAAACCCACTACCCTCCGTATATGTGGCTGTTGCCCTACCCATTGAGCCACAGTTGCCGACCATAAATCCCTATATCTTATATAGGAGCATATACATTGCATATATTTAAACAATTGTATATATAATTTAATACTTATATAACTTTCATCTATATGTTTGTATATATACATATACAAGGGCTGATAAATAAGTTCATGAACTCACCCTGGCAAAAATGCTACATACCTCATTGCTGACTATCACTATGATCATTTTCAAGGTACTCCCCTTGGGGAGCTATGCAATAATGCAGGGATCTAGTTCACCCTTCAAAGCAATTACGGCATTCTTCCTGGACTGAACTTCAGTGTTGTCGTCATCTAACAGCACGCAAAACCATGCAAAAACAATGAATGCCACTCAGCAAGACACTGCCATGTTGTTGACACAAACATAGCTGTAAGACCCTGATATACCACAATTATGAAATCTTACTGAGTTGTTTGTGCAGTGCTACCAACATAAGTGCACAATAGTGAGTTTGTAAACTTAATTGTCTGACCTTTGTATGGTGACAGCTTTCATGGTCATTCTGGAAAAAGAGTTCCAAAATTGGTTGAAGGGTTGACTAGGCACTGGTGTTGGTGCATAGCTCCCCAAGGGGAGGACTTTGAAAATGACCATGGTGATGTCCAACAATAAGATATGTAGCACTTTTCCTAGGACTAGTTCTCAAACTGTCAGCCCTCGTATAGTTCAACTGTGTGTGCATGTGTACTTACATGATAACCCACTTGCATTAAGCAATTAGTATAACCTAGTGATACATCTAGATTTCTAAATATTTTTCCTATTAAATGGGATTTTTTAAATCATAGGGAAAACAGCTGTTTTCATATCTAGGCGAAGGAAAGTACAAATTGAGCCTGGAACATCTTGTGACAGAAACCACAGTAATATTCAAAGGTAAGGTAAGGCCAAAAGGATGTTGGAGCCAGCTTAAAGCAGTCCAAATTTGGCATAATTAAGCTTCAGAAAGAAGGTTGATAATAATCAAATATAACACATTGAATAAACAAAGAACCAGAAGTCCTTATTGATATTAAATAAAACCGGAGAGAGTATGAGAAAAAGAAGAGAAGGTGAAAGCTTTTTTTTTTTCCAGAAGAATACTAGGTAATAAAAATAGAAAGGATGATGAAATTAGAAAATCACTATTTTACAACTCACAACTTGATTCAAATGTAGGTAATCTATTTGTTCACACCACAAAACACTCCTTGATGTTTCCTTTATGATGGAAATCCTAAACGACTTCTCAAGCTTTTCATACCCAGTAGTAACAAAGCGACATGTACCTTCTGATGTGATTCAATGATACATGATGCCACCAACATAGTGTTCCTGCTAGAAAACTTTGACCTAAATCTCAACACAGGATGAATCAATAATGTGAATTCTTCTGAAGGACAACTGACCTGAATTCTTAAAAGAATTCAATGGCATAAAGAACAAAGGAAGGAAGGGGACTTGTTCTAGATTTGAGGAGACAAATGAAATATAAAAGTGAAATCCAAAGTGTAGTATTGATTGGATTCCAGATGGGAAATAAGACAGTATAAAGGACATGTTTTTAAAAATAGGGAAATTTTATTATATTTTCCATTAAATTGTATTAATGTTGATTTTCTTAGGTATGATAATGGTATTATGGTTGTTTAGGAATATCATTGTACTTGAGAGTTTATGCTAAATATTTGTGGGATAATAAATTATGACATATACTCACATGGTTTACTCAAGGTTGGTTTGAAAAAATGGAAAGGTACTCTCATATATTCTCCCTCTTTCACTCCCTCTCCCAATGTCTGTACATATAGTATATATAAAACACATTCAAATATGTACACATGTACACACATTTTACACACATACAGATGTGCACTTATACCAATACATACCTATCAACACATACATGTGTGTGCGTGCCAAAAAAGTATACACATTTTTTATTTATACGTATTTTGCTTTAATAGTGACCAAAAAGACTGTTTCATTTCCTCTCACCAATCGTTTCCACCAGGTATGTTGGCCTTCACCATATGGCTATAGCAACATATATAAATCTATGTCATACATTTATACACACTAACACACATTGTATAAGCACTGTGAAAACAGACTAGGCTTTTGCATGACTGTATGCCTTTCCCAGGCCACTTAAAAATGAGCACAGGTGTGCTGTATGCAAGAATTTCAATTGATTTGTCTTGCCATCAATCCCTAATATTCCCAAGTTAAGAAAAGATGACAAAATGGGATGGCATATTTAGAATAAGGTGGGTCCAGTTTGGAGATCATATAAGAAAAGAAATAGGAGGTGCTAGTCTAAGCCTGAGATGGAATCTGGGAAGTCACCATATTAATGATGTAACTCGAAGAACTCAGGTGCTACAGTTTAGATTAAAGCCCAGTTTGTCCCAAGGGAGCTGGCCCAGGCACAGGTATAGATCTATGAGTAGTGTGCGCTGAACTCCCGCCAGCCACCACCCAGCAGGGCACTATTGCTCAGTTTTGTGTTTTTTAGGACTTCCAAAGAAGCTCCAGTGTTAGGACCACTTGACTCATTCAAAAGATTCGAGGTTGTATTTTCACTGAGTTTTCCATCTCAGGACAGCTGATGAGGTAAGAATTATATGGTTGCTAATTCCCAAGCTACTGGGGCTGTTTAGAAGCAGGATCACGAAAAGCTCTATGCAAACCATCCTTTTTGCTCAGTGCTGGGCCAAGCAGACCTTGGCTAATGGCATTCCACAAATGTCTTTCCATCAGTCTCACCAGGACATTTCTCTGACTCCCTCTTCTGGACCCTCCAGGTTTGGAGGAATATTTTCCTCAGCAGATGGGTAGCTGCACAAAAGGGGGCAGATTATCCTTCCTGCTGTTTTAAGGATCTGTAGTGGCCACGCTTCTTACATGGTTCCTGGAAGGCAAGGGTCACAAGGCTGGAGTGCACGGCAGAGCTCTTAGGAATTTTACTGAGGTGGACCTATAGTCTTCTCCTAGACAAGGGTCCCCTACAGACTCTTATGATAGCTGGTGATGGGTTTGGGGCAGGCTCTGTGCCTCTGACTGGTGCAGTGGTTTCCTTCTCTCCAAATTAGTCTTTGCTTTCTTCAGAACATCGTATGTCCTGGTCAGCTGGCTGATGAAGAACTACTCCATGTTCTCTTTCTGCTGAGTGGCAGTCTTCAGATGCTCAGCTGTGCTCTGAAGGAGTCTTTGCTGGTTACTTTGGTTCTCAGTTCCAGTAGTTCCCTTTCTGTTGCTTCTCCCACCTTGCTATGGGTGCTTGGCAGGGCTGCTCTCCAGAACATGGTGAGGAGTGAAGCCAACTCCTCCAGGTTCTAGTGTATGGCAGTGGTACTGCTCTGAAGCTCAGGGATACTTTTGATGCCCAGGACCTCTGTGCCCTGAGCTTCAAGGCTGGGGAAGTTGCATGGTGGCCTCACAAGAGACGCTATCTTTTTCATCAGCACTCTGCCCTCCCCAATCTGCTGTCTTAGGGCAGTGTAATCATCAGTGTGGCCAATGACATGCCGGCTGTGCTTACTGGCAAAGAAGCCATCAGTAGCATCGCCCTTTGTGCTTTTAGGCTATCTGTCCTGTTAAATGTGGCAGTTTCTGAGCCAGGAGCAGAAGAAGAAGAACTGCGGGAGACCATGGCTGGAGAATTCATGCCAACATCCCGGATTGGTGGGAAGCAGCTGGGTCTTGGAGGACTGGCTGCTTGTTTCCAGGGTCCACCATGGCTGGGAAGTTCTGGTGAGTGGGGGCAGGGCTGAGGCTGGCCTGGTGCAGCTGGAGGCACAGACCACTGTTCACCTGAATGCTCCCTCCAGCTGCCTTCTCACAGCCTGAATCTGCCACCAGGTGGCTCAAGTCACTGCCCAAAGGGAACTGGGTGACAGGCATCCAGGCTGTATGCTTTCAGCCCCTTCTTGGAATGTTCTTAAAGTGTCTTATAGATCTGCAGCTTCAACTGGAGGGACTAGAAGAGCTGCTGCTTCTCTTCACACTGTGCCGCAGCCTGGAGACCTTTCCCTGAAGGGACAGCCGTTCCTCTCGGAAATGCAAGATCTCTTGCTGTTTCTCCCACAAGTCTTCCAAGAGCTGCTGCCTTTCCACTTTCTGGGGTTCCAGCTCTTGAAGCTGGCATTGAGAGGAGAGCAGAGCCCCCCTCAGGCTTTCTGCTTCCTGGGAGTGCTCCCTGAAATGTGACTCGGCTGAGCCTGCAGGCTTCATTTTTCTCTGAGGACTCTGTCCTTGTTGCAGAGCTGAGGTGTGGACTCCAGGTCCTGACTGTAGACGTTCGAGGTGGATCCCGTCCCTCCATGGGCAGCAGAGCTGAGCCAGCACTCCAGCTGCTCTGCAGCTGGTCACTGATGCCGATGGACTCCTCCAGGCGCTGGCACAGGTTCTGGATTTCACCAAGATGCTCTTCCAGCAGATCAGTGCCTGGATGGGCCTGGCTGGCCTCCTTAGTGCGAGGAGGTTCTGGGGAGTAGGCAAGCTGAGGGGGTTGCTGCTGGATTCGGCCTTAGCCCCCTGAGGTGCACTGGTGGCTGATGGTTTAGAAGACAATACAGCAGAATGACTTCAATGATGGATGGAATCTGAGTGACCAGGTGAAGGTTTCTTCTCTTCATAGTGAGAGTACTGGCTGGCTATGTCCATGTCAGAGCAGGCTTCCAGCTCATCAGACAGGAAGGAGGTGCTGCTGGGTGAGTGGGGGAGCGTGAGGGGCCAGGCATCTAGCTTGACCTGCAGGACCTTAATCACTTTCTCCTTCTCCTGTAGCTCCCTGCTGAGCCTGAGCGCAAGTGGCTCAAGTTCAGCTTGATCTTTCTCCTAGAAGGAAAGATCCTTGGCGCAGAGCTTGCTGGTAAGCCTCTCTGTCAACTGGCTCCCCTGGGTGAGTTGCTCCCAGAAGCTCTGCCCCAGGTAGGAGTCAATGTCATTGCTCTGCAGGAAGTCCTCTAAGTATTTGACTATGTCTTTTGCAAGCTGGGTGAGAAGGTAACAAATACCTTTCCCTTCTTGTATTTTTTGCTGTAGGTAGGATAGTTCTCAGGCCTGATCCTGAATCAGGGAATCATATTTCCCAGGCCACGAGGCTGATATCAACTTCCCTTGGCCAGCTTCCCTTCCAGTCCGGTTTTTGGGAGCTGGGCCTCCAGCTGGGATACTTTGTGGATAAGGCTCTCCAGATCCTTTTTGACCTGTATCCTTGTCACTGAGTGGGACTGGACGTAACTCCTAAGGCTCTGAATGGCCTTGCTGGCATTCTGCAGCTGGGCCTTCAGATCTCTGATGTCCCTCTGTAGGACAGAAATGTCTATTGAATTTCCACAGGCCTGGAGCTCTTCCTGCTTCTCTAGCTGGTTCTCCAAGGTTTCTTCCCAGGAAGGTGGCCAGTGCAGAGCCCAGGCACCCCTGCTCAGAGCACACCTGCCCCCCATTAGGACCAGCTCCTTGAGGCTGCCGTGTTCCTCACACTCAGGATTGATGGTCTCCTTCTGCTTGGCCTCATTCTCACTTCGGCCTCATGTCTCATAGAACAATCATGTGTTCTAAGCTTATAGGTAATATAAGTGGAAGTGTTACCAGAATTTCTTTCTTCAGTAAGTTCTTGGTCTCGGGGATTCAAGGAATGAACCCACGGACCACCGATCAGTGGCAAACTTGATACCTAATTTGGACCAGTTGAACATATCTTGTTATTCTTAGTTGTACCTCAGTATTCCATACTTCTGAGTTAATTTCTGCCTCTACTAAGGGAAGGCATAGTATAGGTTCTTGTCCCATGTTCATATAAATGGTTGCTCCAGCTTTAGTTACTAAGTCCCTTCATGAACTTGCCCAGACTGAGGAAAACTGGGATCCCCTGTCCAGTGTTGAATGTGGGAACACTGTATCAGAAGTATACCAAAGATATTAATGCACTTACAGAATTCAAAAAGATCACACTAATTTAGAATGCTGCACCAAAATATAGCAAGATAATAAATGTAACAGAGTTAAATAGATGGCATTGTATCAATAGACAAACATCAGTATAATAGATCACAGAAGTGTGGATTAGTAGCAACGTCTACGAGGTCAGACAATTACAGTCACAAATTTAAGCTAGAAAAAGTGCTAGACTTCTTATAGGTGAATATCACTATGATCACCTTCAAAGTACCCCCCCCTTGGCCATCTGGCGACCATAGATGATAGAAAAGAAAATTTAAGTCAACAATATGCCAACCCTAAGTCAAAAGTTTGATATGGGTAATTAAAATGCATAATGTGATCCCAGCACCTCTGCTTGGTGTTTTTGATCTCCCTAGGTAAGGACAAAAAGATATTCTTGTAGTTTCAGCCACAGTAAATAACAACGTAGCTTTTATTTTCTCAGCCTCGACAAGGATGTCCATGGGCATCTCCAGCAAACCTCCATAGCATGGTGGTCACATGTGATATCAGAGCTGAATCAGAATATAATGCAATAGACGTATAGAACTGAACATGAGGTGTCAGCAAATATATAAAGGAAGAGGACTATGGAGAAAAGAGCTTTCTCCATTGATATTACCCTACTCTTAGGAATCACAGTTGCCCAAGGTCTTATGGTGATAGTGTAGCCCATAGCATGCCAGAAAAAGACATTATTCCATTTCAAGTCCATGTCAAAGAATTAAACTTTAACTTTATATGGGTTGTTTGTTTAGTGTTACAGCTCTCCCAGGTCCCTCTCATCATCCTAACAGTATATATCCTGTAACAAGCAGGTGGTTATTACTGAGAGAGAAGAAAGAGGGACCATGAGCTTGGCAGGGTGACCTCTTCACCCAGAGTGGTATATATTCTGGTGTCTTGTGATTTCAAGGACTTCTGATACATGTTGGCAAATCAGAAGCTTAAAACCCTCATTAGATGAAAGTGAACCTGACCTTTTGTCACCAGCGTTACATTAAAGAACTAGGAAATCTTCCATGATTTCATAACAGCTAAACATCTCCCATGAAAAGAAAAGGTCTACAGGGCATAAATCCAAGGACAAAAGAAGCCTATGGAAAAAGAAAAGCAGAGGGGTAGAAAGTGTTCAAGGAAGGAAAAATAAGTTATTTGAGCACCCAAAATATGCTGCACTGGCTTGGCTGCAAGCCATCAGGCATGTTGCTTATTCTTTTCAACTAATTTCTTTTTATGCATTAGTACTTGGCTTAGTCATCACTAAGCAAGGAAAAACTACTACTGGGTTTTCTGTGACCCCCCCCATCCAGACACTTTCAATACTATTAGTCAACATTTAATACCTCTTTTATGTTCCCCCCTACAGTTGCTGTGTCCCTCCTGGCCTAGCATTTATGCACCTTCCACCAATTGTCTGTTCAGCTGTCTCTATCTTCTGTCAATCTACAGGTTATCTGAGCACAGGGACTGTGCCTGCCCCGTTCATAATTACATCCCAGAACCTGGTGCATTGCTGGGGCTTAGGAGGTATTTCAAGAGCAAATCAGATAATTGAAATTCTTTTTTTTCACACTCTAGGTCAAAGATATAGCTTTCATAGAGAAGGCAAACTCCAAAATGGCACATTTCTCTTAACGTTTATAAGAGGTACTTGAGAAAGAATTCTAACATGTTCTATAACTTTCTTATCACACATTTATATTATCATACTTACTAATTTTTCAATTAGTAATTTATTACTAATTGCTAATTTTTTATTAGTAATTTATATGTTGAAGAGTTAGCTATTGCCTTTGAATAGATACACAGACTACAGTTGCATGAATTTAACCCCTACCTCTCTGATTTGCTTGAAAAGAAAGTATGGATTTATTTTTTGGCAAAATATTTAAAGCAAATGAATCTTTATTGTCAGTTACAGTTAGCAAATTGGCCATCACACAAAGACAGCAATAAAATATCAAATTGCTAGCATATTTATCTTCTGTATCTTTGCAACCCTTCTAAAATTGTCTTAGATATAATGCTTTACTAGAACATTCAGAGGGGAAAAAAAGGAAGACATTAATATTTAAGTTATGAGGAAAAGAAGATTCTTTAATTATCACTTTCCCACTCAGAAGCAGCCTTGAGTAATACATTCATTATAAACCCATAGCACTAGATCTCTTTTAGTCACTTTATAACACTGACAGAATTATTAGTTAAAATTAGACTTCTCATTTTCATATCAGGGGAGACATCAACATTACTTTCTGTATTAAACATAAAAGTTATTCATACATTCTGGTACTGTAGAAAGCTTTTTAAATGGATTTAAGGTGATGGATGCAGGATTGTCTGAACATTTATTTAATAGAAATTATGATTATCAACCAAATTATACTTTGGAAAGGCAATCATTTCATCGCTGCAATGCAGTAATACATTTTCCAGCCTAAAAAAAGTACCATGTATGAAAAAGTATTTTATAGTACTTTTTTATAGTTCTACACAGTACCACATTCCTACTTGTCAACCGGCAACCGCATCATAATTCAACCTACTGCAATAATGAAACTGTGTCTTCACTTGCTTACACAAGACACCACAAGTGTATGTGTTGTACATTTGTGTACAGCAACAAATTTGTGTGTGTACATGTGTACAGCAACACGAGGAATAAAAATAAATTAATACATTTAGCATTTACTAAGAATAAGATGAGGCCAGACCATCTAATAAGAAATAAAACAGATTCTGCCTTTAATTTTCTATTCCACTTAATGTCAGTTTTCTATTTTTCTGTAGACAACTCAGTGAATTTATGGCAGACAGGTGATTGATTTTTATTTGTATCTTCTAATATAGCAAAGAGTTGAAGGAGGAATACTATCCTAAAAATGATTCTTTTATCAAATCATGGTATTCCTACAAAATGATAAATTATGGCCTAATTTACTTTTCAGGGGCCACAAAAGTCTGGCCATAGGGCTATGGCTGTCCCAAGTCCCAATGGTCACTCACCCAGAGCTCCGGGGTCACTACAGGAATGCATTGCTTCCCATTCATGGTGCATGGATTAGGAAGCTCTGTTTTAGAAAATTGCAGGATTCATAAATTGAAGGGAAACTACCATGCATATAAAAATTACAGATCAAGACAACTTTCTCCAGAGCCACTGTACAGAAATATTTATGTAAGACTGAGATGGCTATTTTAACAACCCCAAGTTGTCAAGCAGCAGGACTCTTAGTAACAAAGGAGGGTCTTGCCATGGGAATGTCTTAGTCCAAACAATTCCATCACTTCCTAGCCATATAAATGAGGAAGTTATTTAACTCATCTGTGCCTCAGTTTCCTATTATGTACCATGGGAATAGTAAAATTAATAGTTCCTACCTCACTGAGTTGCTGTAAGGATTGCATGGCTTAATAAATGGTAAATCTTTTGAGGAGTATTCAATAATTATTATAGTTCTTAATTATAATACACAGGAATACATTCAGATGAAATTTTCAAATAATCCCAAAATATGGAAAAGTTGCAAGAAAATGGAAAGTAATTTTATTTTTTTGAGCCACTTGGGAATAAGTTGCCAACTTGAATATTAAGTGTATTCTTTAGTGTGTTTTTAAATACTTGAAGTGTTTAAACAACTTTACTGGATATTCTTGAAAGTAATATCATTCTCCTACATAACTATCATACAACTACCAAAACTAGAAAATTAACAATGATATGCTCTTATAATTTAATCCTAAAACCTCATTTAAGAGTCAGCATTTGTCCCAATAGCATCCATTACAGTAAAAGTATCCACTTCAGAATTGTGTGTGCATTTTTTTATTATCTTTTAATTTGGAAAAGATCTTCAGTCTTTTTCTGACTTTCATGTCTTCACACTTTTGTACATAACAATCCAATTATTTTATAACATGTACCTCAATTTGGCTTTGACATACTCTCACAATTAGATTCAGCTTACAAATCTTTGGTAGGAGACCACAGAAATGATAGTGTGTTCTCACTGCATCTTATAACAGTATACATCATTTTATTTGTCTTATTAGTGATGCGTCAGTAACTATGATTAGATGGTTTCTTTTAGCCTTTTCCACTAAAAGTTACTTTTCTTTGAAGTTAATAAATATTGGGGGGGACATTATTATGAAACTGTAAATATCCCATTTCTAATCAATCTTTCAGTTCATTCATTTATTTCTTCATATCAGTATAGACTTATGTATTTATATTCTTCATTGTGTTATAACCAATGCCTCCCACTACTTCAACATTTAAACTGTGTCAGAGATCATCCGACAAGATCCAATTGTTCTGTGTGTACTTCCTTGCTTTCTGGCACAAGACGTTCCAAGCTCCTTTTGGACATTTCCTGCCTCAGTCCAAGAATCAGCCATTTCTCCAAGAAGCCTTAGTTTCATTTTAGAGGAGAATGATATTTACAACCCAGCATCTGAACATCAATTGTGTTCATTGAGGATGGGGAGTGTTTGTTCCCAGACCCCCACAATGGACAAAGTAAAGGAATAAACTTATTCACATAGACAAACTCACACATAACTATATGGAAATTTTAAGATTGTACACTACTTTCAATTCCAATCTAACATCAGAAGGTCCATTCTGGTTTTCTCCTTTACCACATTTGAATCCTCTTCTCTAACAGCAATAAACCTGGAGCCAAGATTATTACTGATTGGGCCAAAACCCCTGTACCTAACTGATTTCCTGTCATCACAACTGCAATTGCTACATTCTTCCATACAGATACCCTCCTCATACTGCTTAGGCTCCCACAACTCAGGGCAAGGTGCCCCTTCTAGGAATAGTCCAGGACACCTTGCTCCGGCTCTGACATTCCTCTTTGGATTATCTTCCTGCATAAACTCCTCCCTCATCTCTGCTCAGGCTCTAGCACCTTGTTCTAGGTCATTCCCATATGTGGATGTATCTCCATCAGAGGTGAGCTTTTTCACTTCCCTCTAGTCCCCTAAAATCACACCTACCCTACACTTCTAGAACAAATTAACACCTTACTCAATCCTGCCAAATGGCTTTTGGACTAAATTATTTCAAGAAAGTAAAGAGGTAGAGCAAGAGCTTTTAATTTATTTTTACTTAAAGTAGTCTTGTGTTGAGTTTTTCTCTTGTGTGTGGGAAGGCAGAGGACAGAGGAAGGAGGGGAAGGAGGGAGGAGGATTGGTGTGCTCTCGTGAAGGTGCGAGACACGGGGTGAAGGTGCGCGACACGGGGTGAAGGTGCGCGACACGGGGTGAAGGTGTGCGATAAGAGGTGAAGGTGCGCGACACGGGGTGAAGGTGCGCGACACGGGGTGAAGGTGCGAGACACGGGGTGAAGGTGTGTGATACAAGGTGAAGGTGCATGACACGGGGTGAAGGTGTGTGATACAAGGTGAAGGTGTGCGACACGGGGTGAAGGTGCGCGACACGGGATGAAGGTGCGCGTCACGGGGTGAAGGTGCGCGATACAAGGTAAAGGTATATGATACACCTCCTGGGTGAGAGACACATCTACAACAGGAACCTTACCTAACAAATGCAAACATTGTAACCTAATAATTTATACCCTTATATTAATCTTAAAATAATAAAGAAAGTGGCCTTGTGAGGCACAAATCTCTAATGGATTTGAAGCAGAGAGGCATTATACAAAAATTAGGTATATCTGACCCCTCATGGTGCTTCCCAGCACACACTCCTTTCTGTGTCACGGATACTCCGGCATTCTAGAAAATAACTTATGCTAAAGAAATAACGAATTAGGTATACAAGTGGGTGGATACTAGAACTACATAAATAGAAAATAAGAAGCTGAGTCTCTAGAGGACTAGTAGGGAAATAGTTCTCAATATCTAAAACACGAAAAGTAACAAAGAACTGTAGTCTTCTAAAAGAGAAAGGGGATGGAAGACCTCAGGGGAAGTGATGAGTGAATGACTGGGCTAGTGCAGGAAAAGCAGTTGAATAGATAACATTTCCCTTTCTCCTAGCTTTCGTCTCCCCCAACAAGGATGTCCTTATGCAGGTAGGAGCACTGAATGTAGACTCAGTTTGGAAACAGGGCCATATATTGGTGGCTGGTGATATCCAAGAATAAATGAAGGGAAGAAACCTACATATCTAAGGCAAACCATCTAATACCAACCCTAGCTGGGCTTCCTTCTCTGAATCTCAGTGTGAAGAGGTTATATAAAAACTGTTTCAACTCATCTCAACTCATCTTACACCTTTCCATAAGCATGAATCTCAAAAAGATGAACACACAAAAAGTATCACCAACTTGAAATCTGAAAAAAATCCACATCATTGATGTCATATACCAGAGTACAGAGGGAGAAAAATACATTAAAGAAAATGAAAAAGACAAGGAGAACAGATTCAGAAGTGCCTACATTCTTCTGTTATTTTCCCAAATTGGGAAATAGACCAAGTTCATGCTTATAATCCCAGCTACTCACGGGAATGAGATGGGAGGATATCTTGAGCCCAAGAGTTTGAGTCGAGCCTGGCAACATAGCAAGAACCTCATCTCTTTAAACAGAATTGAATAAGAAAGAAAAAAAGAAATCAGAGCCCTTCCTGGAACTGATGAAAGAGTACCAATATGAAGGCAACTAATATTAGAAGATAATTTATTTCAGTTGATAGAGATTATCTATCACAAACATTAATGTTAGAAATGCAATGTGCAATGTTAGAAACATTGCCGATACAGTTAAAAACAGAGTGTAATACAACTGTTCGGGAGGGCCTAATCATAACACCTAAGAGGTATTAAACTCTAACAAGGAACATATACAGAAGATGGAGTTGCTTATTGGGAACCACTACCTGGCACAGCTTGAGAGGAAAGACACTTACCAATATCTCAGGGAAGTCCAGCGATGTTTGCAAAAACCTGCAAAAACTGCAAAGTTCTATCTCATGACTCAGAAAAGTTACAAATCAAGATTGTAACTTTATGGCTAGGCATAGTGTCTTATGTCTGTAATCCTAGCACTCTGGGAGGCTGAGGTGAGTAGATTGCTTGAATCTGAGCAAGAGTGAAAACCTGTCTCTACTAAATAAAGAAAAATTAGCTAGGCCTGGTGCTGCATGCCTGTAGTCCCAGGTACTTGGGAGGTAGAGGCAAGAATTTGAGGTTGCTGTGAACTATAACACTATGATGACACCACACTCTACTACTCAGAGCAACAGAGTAAAACAATTTAAAAACAAAAACTTATTGTAACTTTTAAGAAAGTATGTTCTCCCCTTCTATCTTTATAAATATATATTCATCATCTCAAAATTGTAAAACATGTATAATGCTACATCTTTTGTAGTAAAGTTAGCAAAATACCAAGTGACTCACTTAGTTGTTGCCCACTTCTAAACGTTCTCTTAACATACTAGCAATATTTGAATAAAGATGATAGTTCACAAATTATGATACATGTGTTTATCCCAGAAAATTTCTTGCTTGCTAATACTTCAGTAAATTATTAGATTGTGCTATCGTTCAGATTTTCATGCAATTTTTGTTCTATTGACATTAACATCAAATTAGCCTTCTGAAGTTACTAGGTCTTGCATAGTTTTTATGTATTATAATTTGCAGTTATCTCTCACTGCTAAAAATACAAGGTGGAATTAACAGAATTGATAAGTGATATATAAATTAGAAATGAATAATTTAACATATTTAAACACTGATGGACTACATATGAAAATCATCATTGTTGCAGAAAATATTGCGAAATATTTTAACTCAGTTGTATAAATCACTACTGCAACATAATTTAACATCAGTCAAATCAATATCCAGGTTCATAAAAATGTTTTAAGTTTTTTATTGCTGGGAGCATTATAAAGAAAAACAAATATATGTAAATGTATGCTGCACCATTTGATTAAGTCTCTCTCTGAGAACATACCTTGCTCTAGAACAACCAGCGATAATCTCCGTGGAAATTAGTTTTAGGTTTGTCTGCCCATAAATCTTCTCCTTTGTGTTAGTCCGTTTGCCTTGCAATAATGAAAATACTTGAGGCTTGGCCCATTATAAAGAAAGGACGCTTATAAGGTTCCTGGTTCTTCAGCCTGTTTATGCACGAGAAGCATCATCACAGATGGACCCTTCAGAACCAGCCTCTGCCTCTGGTTCTGGTGAGGGCTTCAGAGGCCCTCCAATCAAGAAAGAAGGTGAAGTCGGGGTAGGCAGGTCATGTGGCTAGAGAGGAAGAGGGGTGCCAGGCTTCTTTAACCACCACTTTTCATGTGAGCTAATAAAGGGAGAACTCACTCATTACTGTGGGGAAGGCACAAAGCCATTCATGAGAGAGCCACCTGCATGACCCAAATGCTTCCCACCAGGCCCCACATTAAACAGTATCCATGTTGGGCATCCGGGAACCAGGCCGTGCTCTGCCTGCCACGCGGCCCCGCTGGCCCAGCCTCCTTGCCACCTTCCCGTGGCTGCCCCCGGCTCCCCAGTTCCCTCTGCTCCAAGTAGCCCCGCATCCCCGGGAGGCCACAAAAGAGGGGTGATCACAAGATACTGGACCTCTCACTGCTCCAGGAGGACCCGCGGCAGGACACGGATGGATCTGGACTTGGTTTCTCACAAGATAAAATGTTGACGCCACTGCTGAGATTGGACCAGTGTGCTGCAAGTGAGGACGCTTTTAACAAACAGATGGTGGCCCCAGGTTTGCTGGGTACATTGAGGGACGTCTGCCATGATGAAGGCGATTGTTTTGCTGTTTTAGGAGGCATTAGCAAATGGGCCAAAGATTCAGAACCAACTGTGAGCGGAGCTGATGGAACAGGTGCCTCAGATTGCATTGTTTTGTCGAGAAAACCGGCCTTCAATACCATATGCTTTTCCCAAGTACTACCAATTGTGGTTAGGTATCTTCAGACCAGAATAATCGGGTGGGGAAAACCAGTCAGGCAGCTTTTCTGGCTCCTCTGGAGCAGGAGCTAATTGAGGGATTTGACTTGGAGAGTAAAGTGTGTTCCGTCCTCATTGAGCGGATTGCCCCAGATAACACGGGTAAAAACAGAAGCCGCGCCGAAAATGTGCACCATGGTTCCCATGGGCGGGAAGGATATTACGGAGCATCTTATCCTTCCCAGGAACTGTGAAATGTGCTGTGGTTGCAAATTGTTTCCTCTTCGACAGGTCTGTGCTGCCAATTTGAGATATTCCTAGCGTAGTTGGCCAGCAAGCTACTGAGGAAATGTTGCTGCCCGGATTTTTCCAGCTTCGTTCTGATAACGTATGCGGAGGCCCGAAGGCTTGTGCTGAATGTTTCATGGCAGTTTCGTGTGCAACGTGTTAGAAAATCCGACGGACTAAATTATCAGCACTATTTATTAATCATATCACTGATCCTTTAGGTTGAGTTCACCAAGCAGCTTTTCAGTCTTGAGACCCTTCATATCTATTTTTGTTCATCCATCTAGCTCAGGCCAGTATTCTAAGGAAGAAAGCAAAAGTTCAAAAGATTTGCCAGTAGAAGACAGAAATAAGATCAGAGGTCAAGAAGTCCCAGAGGAGGTTCCTTCAGATCTCACTGTTAGTGATTCTACTGTCAAACTGGAGGACACAGTGGAAGCCCACGCTGCTGAAACATCTAGGGAATGTCCAGGTGTGGACAGCTGTTTACTTGGTACCTTGTCTCAGAATCTAATCAGGAAGCAGGTAATAGTGAGAAAAAAAAAACAAAACCTGAAAATTACAATCTATGTTACAACCTGAGGTTGGCACCAGTTCCCAAGACTTAGCTGTCTTAGATCAGGAATTGTACAACTTCCACTTCTGGAGGACTCCTCCTGAAATAGATCTAGATACAGAGTTTGATCAGGACTCTGAGGAAGCACTCAGCCCAGAGAGATCAGACTAAACATCTGAAGTCCCTGTGCCAGGTTCTGCAAACACCACCATGGCTACCAGAAAGGAACTTAAAGAAATGATAGAAAATCCAGAGCCCCACTTTGATGATATGGACATTGAAGCCCAAGTGGACATGCTATCTGCAGCGCTGCGTGCTTCTAGCCCGGATGCTCAGAAGAGACCGGCAGTACAGAAAAGAAAAGAGATCTGCAAGATAAACTGGGTATAAGTGAGCTACCAAATTGTAAAATAAATCAAGATGATTCTGTGCCTTTAATCAGTGGTGCTGTTCAGAGTATAGACTCGCTCTTTGCTGCATTCCTAATGATTCAGACTTGAGCACCAGCAGCACCTTCAGCCCTGATGAAGAAAGATCTCAAGTACACGATGTTGTACCTCAGGCTTTATTAGATCAGTATTTGTCTAAGACTGACCCTTCTTATACACAGACATTGAAATTACTAAGCAATGTGCATACAGCCCTCCCAGGTGTGGCCCTGAGGCTCTGCAGACAGAGCTGGCACTGCCTCAAAGAGACCTATGAGACTCTGGCATCAGATATGCAGTGTCAAGTTCACAAAACTTTAGCTTTCTCCATCCACAAGCTTGCAGTTATTCTTGGAAATCAGTTGACAGCTGTGGATCTGGTTCCAATTTTTACTGAATTTTTTTTTTTTTTTTGAGACAGAGCCTCAAGCTGTCACCCTGGATAGAGTGCTGTGGCATCACAGCTCACAGCAACCTCCAATTCCTGGGCTCAAGTGAGTCTCCTGCCTCCACCTCCCAAGTAGCTGGGACTACAGGC